>MVAP01000023.1:0-138471 GCA_014825765.1 Cystofilobasidium macerans | reverse complement strand
GATGTGGGGGGGGGGGGCGCGGGAGGAGGGGGGGGGGGGTGTGGGCGGCGGGAGGGGGCGGAGGGGGTAGGGGGGGGGGGGGGGAGGGAGAGAGGGAAAAGGGGCTGTTTCCGCCAAATTGCCACTAAAGGCAAAGAGGTACAACGTAGGCTTTGAGGCCCGTCGCGATATCCCTCTCGCGCGCCATAACATCCATCTTTTCTTCGCAACATGTTAGGATTGATGGGCCAAAGGCCTTCAGATCATAGGTCAAAACCTCATCTGATCAAGACAAGACATGTGGTTTGACTTTCCCGGGTTTGCTGCGTCTGATGCATCCAGGAGCGGCGTCCGGTATCAAGATCTGGGCAGGGCTGAAAGGGGAGGAGTAGGGAGAGAGGGGTGTCGAACCCCAAGAGACTTCAATTGCTTGCGAAGTTGCCGTCGACCGATTTGGACGGCTCGGGGTAGTGCCAAACTCGCTAACACGCGCGGCGTCTATCAACAACGAGGGCACCATCCTGTCTCAAAGGTCGAGGGGAGGGGTGGAGGGAGAGGTCGGGCGAGAAGGCGTCGTCGATGGCAGGGTAAATTTTAGCGAGAAGCCCAGCGTGCGGGCCGGTCTGTCAAGGCCGAGTCCCGCCGATCGTGCGAGGATTCGCAGTCTGAGGAGACTTGACTATTCTGAAGCCGGGCGCATCAGCGAAAGGGCGTTTTGAAAGACATTCGGGCGAAGTCCCAGCAGTGGCAGAGATGTTTAAACGAGCTCTCAAGCTCCCGATGAACCTGGCCGTATCGATGCCCATTATTTGACAGACTTCTCATGCAAGAAAGTGTCAGACGTGAGAAGAGGGCATGGAGGAATCGGCGCCAGAAGCGGCAACCGATCAAGAGGGATAGGGCAAGAGGTAAAGCCGTGCGACGACTCGCAAAGGAGGACGAGGCCGTCATCAAAAGGTCGGACAGGGGGAGATGACATCTGTCCGACCACTGAGCCGAGGAGACGTTTAGACGTCGTGCGTGGCCTTCTGCTGCAAGGGACAGATAGGAGTGAACGGCTGGCGGGTCAGAAAACCGCGCGTTTGGCGGCCTCTCGACAAAGTGCGGCTCACCTTGTGAATCTCGCTCTTGGCTCCGTGGGAGGCCGAGTTCTTGGCGTCCTGCAGGGGCAGGAGTGACAGGAATCCAATATGAGCCGTGGGCAAGCGTGATAGGCGAGTGTGTGCTTGACAGGAGGAGGGTGCGCACCGTCATGGCGTCGACAGCGGCCGATGCGCGCGTCATGAGAGGGGCGTTGGGGTCCTTGGCGACCTCTACGCAGGCAGCAAGTCACCCGGAGAGGGTTTCGATAGGAAAGGCAGCTCAGCGGACGGGATCGATAGGCAAGGAGGGCAAGCGGACGACTTGCTCGAGGGCTGAGCCCCTGTCGGACGAACCCTTGTTGGTTTCCTTGGAGATGTCGGAACCGGTCTGGAGAACCTGCTCCTTGACGTAGTTGGCGGCGTCTGGCGAGAGGGTGAAGTTGAGGTTAGAGATCAGCAATGGTCTCCGTTAAGGTCTGCAAGGGAAACGAGGCTGAGCAGCGAGGTGAGATGGCGACAGGGGGGAGGGATGCCTGCTCGGTCGACAGGGAGTCGCGAGATGCAAAAAAGGACAGCATGGGCAGATCACGTACTAGCGGCGGTCTCCATGGTGGCTAGGCTGTTGAAACTGAGTGTCTGAGAGTGTGTGGTGCTGTTCGGGTCTGAGCTGGGGAAGAGATGATGGTCGAGCAGAAGACGACGTGGAAGAGCAGGCCGGCCGACCGGAAGAGGTGGGGCGGCCCGAGCGCAGTAGTCCCGGCCGATTGTCACATGCCGAGGCCCGCATATACGTCAGCGACAGGGGCTTTACGAATTTGCCAGCCCTTAAGGAGGCAGACAGCTTGAGCATAGAGCTGTGACAGGCCAAGAGACGCGGCTCGAAGGTCAAGCAATCGCTCTGCGCAAGCTAACGGAGAAGCTAAGAGTTTCCCTGCAAGGCAGACGTGCCATCCGGTGAAGAACGAGGGGAGTATACACGACTTTAGACTGGTCATCGAGGCGGCCAAGCAAGTGAGAGGGATTGACTTGTCAAGATGTCGCGGAAGAAGGGTTGGGAGGGTTGAGAGGGGCCGTCGTCGCGGTTCGGGTCACTTTCGCAATGTTGCGGCCAGAGTTGCTGTAACGCCGACGACCGGATTCGAACGACAGACGGTACGAAAACGGATGACTTAGCGAACCGTCATCGAGGGTCGTCTGTGCAAGTTATCTGATAGTCGATCAGAGGTGTTGTGGGTCGCTGAAAGGACGGGACGGGAAGCTCAACAGCACACGGTCGAGGCGCGCGCGCAGAGGGGCAAAGGGGCTATTTCCGCCAAGTTGTACCTCCTCCTTCGACGTTTGACCCTAGCTGGCCGGACCGCCCCCTAGCGAGGGGCGGTCCAACCCGAGAGTCCTACATAATCGTTCGTGATCTAGTCTTGATCTCCATCGTCGCATCGCTGATCCCACTTCCAATCCGTTCTTACAGTATAATCCACCCGTTATACCAACCGAGAGGATTCCAAGTAATGAACGAGTTTGGGAATCCTCCAAGACCCAATTAACAAAGTGAGAGGATCCCAAGTAATGAGCGAGTTCTGGGATTCTCCAAGCCGTCCTCCCAAAAGTCCCAAAAGTCCCAAAAGTCCGAAAGCAGCTCTCAAAAGCCTCGAGACACCCCTCAAGACCCTCGACAACCCCTCTCAGTACCCCCTTCCTTCCGCCCGGGCTCTCTCTTCAACAGAGAGAGAGGAAGGAAGGGGGGGGAAGGAGGGGCCCCTCCTTTTTGTTGACGAATCCTCTACCCTTCCTTTCCCCTCTCCCCCCCTCTCTCCAGGTCAATCGCTTTCGGATACATCTCACTGCCGGTGCCATCAAAAAAGAGTGTGGCGGCGGCTCACCCGGTCCGCCGTCCTTACATGTTTATCCTCTCGCTGAAGCCCGGCACGAGGCAGACCCTGATCCTGCTTTCGACGGATCGTCTTGTTTCAAGATACAGGCGGATTCGACATGTGCAAAGGCGCATAGGATTGCCCCCTTCAAACTCTCTGTTGCATTGTATCCTGCTCTCATTACCGCGGAGGGGCAGGAGGCGTGAGTCAGACCGGAGCAGTGAAAGGCGATTCTTAGTCAGCTCAGACACTGAGGGAACCGCCGACCAAAAATTGATGAAGAATCATGGGTAGCACAGAGATTTGGCGCGCGGAGCGAGGAGGGTCGCAGCTAGAGGAAGAAGCGGAGGGTCCGGACGGCTATATAGGGGCGTTGGATGAGCGGAGCGGATGCGAGGCCTTGGTTTATGGAAGGTGGGTCGGCTTGGGCGGCCGGCGGGTCGAGGTGCACTAGAGGAAGAAGGTATGGGAAGCGAGATTTGGGTGAAGCGACAGAGGAAAAGTTGCGCGAGGATATGCGAGGGACCGGACGGTCGAGAAAGGCTGGAAAAAAGGTCGGGTAGAGGTTGGACCAGGTTGTGACCGTCCGCTCACCAGCGCAAGCCATACTCCTCGCCGGCGGCGTTGAGCTCCTTGCCGAAATGCCCGGAGATGCCAAGGCCGACAGCGCCACCGGCGCCTCCGTCGGGCATGCTAGCGAGCAGCTGCAGGCCTGTCGGGTGAGGACCCGAGGGCTGGCGCGGGGCCTTGGTGCCGCCGCTGTTGAGCATCTGGCTGACCATTGCCTGATAGGCGAGCGACCGCTGCGACGACGGCACGAACGGCGCGACCTGAGGCGAGCCCATGCCTCCGGGCGGCGATGTCTGCTGCGAAGCGAGCTGGTGCGCAAAGTTGAGCTGGGCAGCTGAGAAGTAGGGGCTGAAGCCCTGCGGCAGGCGGCCATATGCGCCCAGGAAGGGCGGCGAGACCGGGCTGGAAGACGAAAGGAAGGCGGCGTGAATAAGGAAGCGAATCGAGAGCGGCCGAGGCCAAAAGGACGTACGTCGGCGGCGAGCCCCACTGGCTGTTGGGCGAGAAGCTAGCGTCCGTAAGAGGCGACATGCTGCGCTTGTTCCGGGCCGCCTCCTCGCGCACGGCCTTCTGGGCAGCATTATCGGCAAAGCGGACGACCTGAGAGTGCCACGAAAGACCGTCAGTCCATTGGCGACGTCACGTAGATGTAGAAAGACGCTGCGACGGATGCACGAGTGGGGCGCTCGCGCCGGGGAGAATCTGGCCGTGAAGCTCGTCGACCTTCTGGTGCGCCTCTTCGCGGGACTGGAGGCTGCAACAGGCGAGACAAGACGGTCAGAAGTATTGGTTTGGGCGAAAGTTCCCGCGTGCGAACGAACCGGACGAGCGCGACGCCCTTGCCCTCGGCACCTCCGTTGTGGCTCTCAAGCATCTTGGACGAGACGACGATGTTGGGAATGAAGAGAAGCTGCGGGAGAGGAGTCGAGGCGGATCAGGTGGAGATCAGTGCGCTCGTTGATGGAAGAGTCTCACTTCAAGCGCCTGAGAGAGGTTGAAGACGAGAATGCTTAGTAACGCGCGACGGGATTGGTTGTCAGTCTTGAGATCGCGTACCTCCTGGCTGTAGTTGGGCGGCAGGCTAGGAAGAAGACAATCGTCAGCGCCAGGCGCAACAAAAGGTGATCCATTGACTCACTTCTTGACGTAAAGGTTGGTCTCGTACGGGTCGGCGAGTCGTTCGAGTTTCTCCTTTAGGGTCTCCTGCAAGACCACAAATCTGATCAGCGGGGGTGAGGAGGACGGGAGCCGGAGGGATTTGGGCCTACCCGGGCGAAGCCGCATTTGTAGCCCTTTTCGGTCAGGCCAAGGATGCAAGCCTGAGCCTGAGCGGCTGCAGACGAGTACAAAAGGGTCGATCAATGTGCATTCACAGCCGTTAGAAAGGACGCGACGCACTGGATCCGAGCAGGATGAAGCCGTACGACTTGCCCTCACCCTCCTTAGGAACAAAGCGGGCCGACTTCACGAGACCGTAAGCTGAGCCGAGCGACGTCAGCTGGGCTTCGTTGCACGTCGGCGGTAGGCGCGAGAGGAAGACTGCCGACGGAAAAGGGATGTTTAATCAAGTCAGCGAAGGCTTCAATATGGCTGACAGAATGGTACGCCGCACCTGTCTGGGTTGGGATGACTTGTGCGGCCTCTGGCAGGGTGAACGTGCGGACGACAGCAGGATCGGCACGAGGGGCTGAAGAGAGGAAGATTGGGAGGGAGGTCAAGGTCTGCCTGGAAGCGCACTGGAGGCGAACGATTGAGCAGAGGAAGGATACGGACTGAACTCCTGGACGAAGGCTGGCAGGAGGCGCTGCGGCTGCTGAGCTGGCTGCTGCTCGAGCGGCGGGCCGGTGAGGGAGATGACGGGCTGCGGCGGGCCTGCAGGCTGGAAGTGGGTAGCGTACATCGCTCGGGTGACGATAGCTCGAAGGAGTGAGGCTGGCGGGCTGACAGGAGGGGAGGCTGGGGACAAGGCGCAGCAGGCGGCGAGACCGGGGGTGGCGGGTCGTTGATGTAGGGGCCGAAGAGACCGAGCCGGTTGCGAGATGGCGAGCAAGCGAAGGCAGGGGCTAGCGAGAGTAGGCTGTAGTTTGCGTTGAGGGCGAGAGGGAGGAGCACGACGGCGGAGGGCCGGCTAGTCGGTCAGAGGAGGATGAGAGTGAATGTGGGTGGTGGTGGTGGGAGCGAAAAGAGGGAGTGAAGCTCCCGTCGCCTTTTGAAGCCTTTCTCCGCGGTCTGAGAAGGTGGCGCGTCGCGATTGGCACCGGGCGCCGAGTCTTTGGGCATGGGGACGGGAGAGAGAGAGGGGGGCGAAAGTCGCGTCGCGTTGAAGGGTGCCGTGCCTGGGCGGCCGCGCGCGTGCCTGTCGTCGCAGTGGACGCCCAGCGATAGGGCGATCATGAAGACGGCTCGACGAGGTGATAGAAGACGAGTCAACGAGCTTCCGTGCGCCAGTCCAGAGTCTGTAATGAAGAGACGTTCGTCAAGGTGAGTCGGTTAGTAGGGGGAAGGGCGGCGGAGGGAAGGCTGCGCCGAGGGCTTCGATGCGCCGTCCGTGCCTGGTCCGATGACGCCGCGCACGCCGACTACCCGGTGACTTAACATTTGAGCAATATAGGACAGGCGCATGACGATAAGTAAGCAAAGAATATTGAGTGCGTCGTCAGGGATATTAGAACTCGGGCGAATCCAAGTGGGTAGGCTGAGGTGTGGCGCGCGGTGGGCGCTGAAAGTGAACGTATGATGCTGCTGAGGTGAGGAGATGAGATGACAGGAGATAGGCGAGCGATACTATTACTCTTTGCCGCCTAGGAAGCCGAGGAATGCTTGCATCTGGAAAGGCGAGCGAAATTAGAGCAGTCAGTCGCAGCGAACGGTGGGTCATCGACAGTGACGAGCGACTTACGTTGGCTGGCTGCGCCGGGCCAGTCAAGGGCACGCCGTCGTCGATCTCGACGTATGCTGCGAGGAGGCAAACACGCCTCAGACACAGTCAGCGCCTCTGCTTCACATATGAAGAGATAAGGGCGTCCACTCACCCCAACTCGCGCCCCCAACCTTCTCGGTTCGGACGATTCGCGGCGCCGCTGCCTTGTTGGCTACGGGAGGCGCAGTTCCGCGCGTCAACCTCCCGTGCATCGGTGTGTGCTGTTGTTCGGAGGTTGTCGAAGACAAGCGGCCGTTTCGGCCACGGAGGGTCTTCTGACCGTACTGCTCGCGACGATCCTCTGCGAGGGCGAACGACGTATAGATGTCAGCCGACACAAGGCCAATACATAATTCCAACGCGGAGCTCGATCGACGCACCAAATTCCACGCGTTGACGCTCGCTTTTGACATTCCGGGCCTGAGAGATGCTAAAGGGCTCCGTCATGCCCTCCTCCTTGCAGAGGCGGGAGATATACTCGGCCTGGCGGTGGAACTGAGGCCAACAAGGGGCGAAGCGACCGGTCAGCTTTGCTCTGACGAGCACGAAAAGCACTGCGCAACGCACGTCATCGGGGAAATGACGGAAGCGCGTCGCCCATTTCGTCCGGTTGTGGCCGAGCGCTTTGTAGACATCCTTGAGGTCTTCGACGTGCTCGGCGGCCTGAAAACCAAACGCCGTCGGCGACAGTCAGTTGGGGACTAAGCGGGTCCTCAGCAAGGCGCCGCAACGTACCTTTGCGTCTGCACTCGAGAGTCTCGCCTTGCCCTTTCTAGTTGTGCCGCTCGACGACGATTGCCCCCTGACAGACCCATCGTCGTCCTCGTCGGCGCTCGCACTTTCCTCCGATCGATAGTCATCCCCGCTGTCCTCATTCTCGGGCTCACTCACGTCCTCTTCCGAAGAAGAATGGGCCTCGCGCATCTTCTTCGAAGGCCCGCCGGCGGACGTACGCTTAGCTTTTGCTGCAGGAGGGCCGTTGTGTCGGCGCGAAGAGGAGGTAGCAGAGGCGGGCGAGGAGGGTAAGGGCCGTTTGACGCCTGCAGCAGTGGCAGTAGCGGCGGAAGGGGGAAGAGTGCGCGGGCGTCCAGCAGGCAATGACCTCCGAGCAGCGGTCGTCGAAGCGAGCGGGTCGGGTCGCACTGACTGCTGCTGCTGGTTCAAAGACCGCGCCAGCGCGGCGCCTCGAGTTATGGAAGGCTGGGCGCTTAGTTCTGGTGCAGGCGTCGCATTGGAGCTTGTTGCTGAGAGCGGCTGGGCCGAGAGCTAGAGGAAGAGTCAAAACAAACGTTCATGGCAGGAATTGTCAGGAGGAGCGCGACGGCGGCGAGAGGGAAGCTCCCTGAAGCGGACCGGTAGGCGCGACGCACAAGGTTCAGCTCAGCGATCGTCCGCCGAACGCCGTCGTACTTGTCATTAGGGGCGTTGGGCGGCTCCTCAGGTTCGACTTGATCCGGGTTGGACTAACAAGGGCGCGACGGAGCCATGGGGTCAACCGCCGTTGATGCCTCAGCCTTGCCAAACGAGCTCGCCTCACGCACCTGGAGGTAAGCGATCGTCGCGTCCTTCAACCTTCCCTTCCACGGCACGCCGTCGAAACTCCGAACATTGAGCCCCAGCTCATGTGCTACTCCCCATCGAACGTGCTTGGACGTCACCTGCGGTCGCTCGGACCGGATGAAGGACGAGATGACGCGCGGAATGAGGGCTGTCGCGCGGAGGAGGTTGGGCTCAGTCGGTTCCATGGCAGTCCGAAGCTTGAGGGTTGAGGATATGAGAAGATCCGGTAGAGCAAGGAAGGAGTAGAGATTAGGTGCGGAAGACAGGAGCGAATGATAGAGAAGGCGCAAGCGAGGGGGCGGAGGACGAGGTCACGGCCGACGGGAGGAAGAGGCTGGGTCGGACCCGCGCGTCAAAGCGGCTGGCAGGCGCGCCCTGAAAGTTGTTCCTCCCGCGGTGGACCGTCCGGCCAAGTATTCCGTACACTCAGCCCCTGATACACACACTAAGAGTTGCCATCAGTCAGACAACAGCATGGTTCATCCGCCCGCTATTCTGCGGGTTCCAGACTCTCAGGATACCAACCGTACTCGCTTAACTTGACCCTCCCCAGCTCACCCGCTCCTCCGGTCACCTCGACTCCCTCCGCCTCTAGAGCCTCTCTCTGACGTTGCGCACCAGGGCCGCCGTCGCCTCTGGACGAGATCTGGCCGGTCGAAGAGAGGACGCGCTGCCAAGGGACTGTTGGGTCCTGAAGGTGCTTGAGCGCTGGGATGTATGTGCGAAAAGTGATCTTGTGGTTAGCCAGCTGGTCTTTAATATTGCAGACAGACAATAGACAATCAGGAGAGCTGACCCTGGCCTACCATTCGTGAGTATGTCGGGTGGCCGGCGAGCTTAGCTATGTGCCCTACGTCGATCAAGTACGCATGCAGCGCAGAAGGTCAGCCTCCAAATAGCTGGCGAGCGGCTAACCAGACTCACCGTACGATGTGACCCGCCCCTCGGGAATCATGCGTACGATCTGATGTCGATCACAGCGGCCAACGTCAGCGGCGAGTGGAGCGATCAGACGAGCGATAAAGCAAAGCGGCATCGTGCTGGTTAGCTTGGTCTGAGCCACGAGCGGGGCTGTAGGACGACGGACTTCGTAGACTCGTTCGTGAAACTCGGCCAGGTCAATAGCCATCCCAAAGAGCCCAGATGGGCACGCGATGGTCAGAGAACGACGACGAGTCAGTGAAGGGAAGGAGCGAGTGATAGGGGGCGCTGCGGAGACGACGCCGGGCGTACGCGGTCGGTACATCAGTCAACTAATTATCATCTATCCAGCTTAGATGGCTCTACCGCCCGCCTCGCCTCGCCCTCTGTCGCCCCTTGCTCCTCCTAACCTCACCTCGCACGTCACAGCCCTCTTCTCCGCTTTCTCTCCTCAGCTTCTCGCCATGTTCCGCTCGCTTGCCCGTGTCGCTACCCCGGCCTTCCGGCCGACCGCCTTCGTCGCCCCTCGTGCTGTCGCCTTCCGCCCGGCCGCTACGCTCGGTTCGTCCAGGTCCTCTTCGGCGCTTGCTTGGTCTCCTTCCGTGGACGCCTCTGCCAGGCCGTAACGCCTCGACCATACCGACTGACTTCAGACGCTTCTTATCGACAGGCATGCGCTTCTCGTCGCACGAGAGCGAAACTTACGACGAGTTCAACGCCCGGTACCAGGAGTTCTTCAACAACGCCCCCGATCTGTTCGAGGTTCAGGTGCGTTCCTCGTTCGCTACTTCCCTGCGTCCGACAACCGGCTTGGCTGGATGAGTTCGCCTCATGTTCTGGCGAGCTTGTCTCCTGCTTCGCTGGTTGGCGTATAAACTCCAGATGAGAGATGCGGTGCTGGAGGGCGAGACAAGGGCGGGGGAGGGCCGCCGCGTCACCCTTCGCGGACCTTCCTATAGGCTCAGCGTCGGCACGCTGCATGCTGCCAGGCGAGGGGTGCCTCGCTGCAATCAAACTCTGGATCGTACGAAACGAGCATGGAGCAAACCACTGGTGTCCAGGCCGGCCGGTCGAACGTCCAGTGTGACCGGTTGAACCCGCTCGAGCTCGAGTGAATGGGGAGAGAGGGCGTGTCGGAGTCGCATCGCCTGCCTTTAGCCAAGCTTGCGCGCATGACCGATTGACACTGACACTATCCGGTCATCTGTCCCTTTCTTCCTTCTACAGCGTGGCATGAACAACTGCTTCGCTTACGACCTCGTCCCGACCGTCGAGGTTATCGAGGCCATGATCCGCGCCGCCCGTCGCTGCAACGACTTCGCGACCGCCGTCCGGGCGATCGAGGGCGTCAAGGTCAAGGTTGAGAAGCCGAGCCAGTACGAGGCTTACCTCAAGGAGCTGGCGCCGCTGATGCAGGAGCTTGGTAAGTCTTCACGAGGAGACCCTGCTTGGCGAATCTGATTACCTGAGGCTGACGGCCTCGTTCTCTTGCTCACGCCAGGCGTCCCCACTCGCGAGGACCTCTTCCACTGAAAAGCCTCCGCAGGTTCGCTGCAGCTCGCGTTCGAGAGGGATCTAGACGAGAAGGGTGCCGGCCTCCATGCAGGGAAGCTGCCGTCGCGAGGACGACGGCCGGTCGAGAAGGGCAGGGGACGGATGAACAAGAAGCAATCGCTCGCCCACATTCGCTTCGTCCCAGGCGGTTGGGCAAGGATGGGCAGCTATCTTTTGCTGGCTGACAGTCGACTCGATCGAAACCGCTGACTCGGCCGAACCACCGCTGATGGGCCTGTTGCTGACTTCTGCAAGGGAGTTGGCATGCATGTTGGCTACCTCGCCTCAAGCTCCACCTCAAGCCGCCCGATCCACTTTAACCTCCGCTGTCATCAGCGCTCCTACACCCCTATCAGGCAGGCGCGTTGACCGACTCCCACTCCTCACCCGCGGCCGACGCCCAAACACTCTGCCAGCACTCGTCGTGCCGGTCGGTTACCTTCCAATTCTTCTCGGCTGCCGCGAGCCCGAGCTTGATCGTGTCGGCCGACGAGCGGACGTATTGCTGCTCAAAGTCGAGTGCAGGAAAGCCAACCGTTCTGAGCGCGGGGAACACAGGTGCAGAAACGATGAGGGAGGACAGGAGCCGGAATGGCAGAGCGGATGGTGGGCCCGGCTCGGGAGAGGGGATGGAACGGCGCGTGCCGAGATGAATCGTCTGAAGCGAGTCGCTCCCGATGGTGAGAACATCGGCGACTGAAGAGCAGCGAGGGGCGCTCTGTCAGTCACGGCCAGGTGGGCAAAGTCAAGGCAGTGGATTGACAGGCATCGTCCGACAGCGCGTGCAGCGAAAAAGTCTCGAGCCGCGGGCACTCGCTCAAGACCTCGGCCGGGAATGCTGCCGGCTCGATCGGGATCAAGTGAAGCACGCGCAAGTTGTGCCCGACTACTCGGAGAACGGCGATGACTGACTCCGACGAGAGGTGATTGACCGACCAGCCCTCGAGTCGGAGCTCCCGCAAACTGGTGATGCCCGCGCGCATGATTGCACGGGGGACGATAGCCGGGTGCGCCATGCCAGTGACGGTGAGCGATCGAAGCGGGCCGAGGTCGAACCATTCGTCCAGGGTGGGGGCATTGTCGTGCGCCTCGGCCGCAAGGGACGAGACAGACATCGCAAGCGTTTGGAGCGGAGGCTTGGGGACCGAAGGCCGGCCGTCGCATGGAGGCGTGGAGTCAAGTGGGGTAGACTTTGGGAAGGTTCCGAGTTGCTGATACTCGGCCAGGTACTGAGTGCGTTCTGGGAAGGCAGAGGAAGCGACCGGGCTGAGAGTCAGCTGACGCTGGCGATTACTTATGCCTTGAACTTACCGATGCTTGCCTGAGTTCGAGCTCGGTCCTTATCGAGACAGTAGCGAGTGAAAGCCCAGTCGTCCTCGGTCGCGAGAACGAGCCGGTCCTTGTCGTCGTTGTAGAACGGCCAGACAACCGTACCGAGCGAGCGAAGGTTGGGAAACAGAGGGAGCTGCTTTATAAACATGCAGTTCAGTCCGAGCTCGTCCTTCTCGACCGAGCGGACCATGTCGCGCCGGGCCGGTTTGGCTGCGAAGGCGCGATGAAGGCTCCGGTATCGACCGCGCTCGCTCAGGAGGTGTGTAGTCCGGGCGTTGAGCGGCGCGAGCTGGCGGAGGCAGACGTCGGCGTAAAGCAATGGCTCCGCAGCCGCCTGCCAACGTTTGCTGACGAGCGTACAACGCCTGAGAAGTACAGAGCGAATGTCAGTACCGGCCCGGTCTGAGGTTGTGCTTAGGGAGCAAGCTGACCGCACCAGAGGAAGTCTCGCCGCGCAACCCGCAGCTGCAGCGCGGAGTCCTCGCTCGTCGCGAGGTCGACAATTGCATCGGCCTTGAAGCCAAGCACGAGTTGAAGCAGTTCGATAGGCAGCTCGTCCATCAACGGTCTGTGCAGAAAAGGTACATGATCAACCTTGTCCCGTATGAGCGCTAGGTCCCGTGTCGGGTCAGCTCACACGAGGACGACGCGCCGGCGGATACGCTTGCCTTTGCTCTTGCTCGTGCAGCTCAATCTCAAAATCGATGGCGCTGTCGCGGGACGGCGTGAAGAGGAGCCTAACGTGTCCGACATGTTCTGCTGAGCTGCCGGACTACCAAGTCGAGCAGTCGAGCTGTGGTCAAAGGGATGGTGGATGGTGGGGTGACGGCGACGGCGCGCAGCTCGTCCGCCCCCTTTCCTTACTGAGTCCGGGTGCGTTGCCCTATGAATCTCCGGACACGATGCCTCTGATGTAAGGCAAAGCAAGAAGGTATCTGGTGCAGCCAAGTCTTGTTTGCCGTTCGCTGGTGAGCTGTGAAGGGCGACAACTGCGGTCCGGGGCCTGCACCGGCCCCGCAGACGTTTCGGATCATGTCGTGACGTGCTTGCCGGCGGCGAGTCAAGGCGGCCAAGCTCGACGGCCTCGCTTCACTCTTTGGCCACGACCTCCTCCTCCGACTACTCTTCATCTCTGCTTGCTTGTATAACCATGGCCGACCTCCGCTCTCAGACTCACAACTTCGCCGCCGGTCCGAGCCCGCTGCCGACGTCTGTCCTCGAGGTCCGTCTTCAGCCGCCCTCACCATTGCTAGCTGTCGAGGTGCTCGCTCCCAAAGCTACGGCCGCTTACTCATCTCTGGCTCATTCTGCTTCTCTAAATTCATCAGGAGGCATCGGGCGCGCTCCTTAACTTCAACGGCACCGGTATCGGCATCTGCGAGCACAGTCATCGCGGTAAGGACTTTGCGGCCGTTTTGACTGAGGCTGAGGGTTCGTCCAGCTGTGGCCTAGCCTGCTTGCTACCTTCCGCTCGCCAATGTAGTCGGGGCTGGCGTGCGAGCTCGAGCTGACCCAAGGACATCTGCTTCTTTTCCGGCAGCCGGTATCCGGAAGCTCCTTGGCGTTCCGGCTACGCACCGCATCCTTTTCACCCAGGGCGGTGGCACGACCCAATTCTCGGCCGTCGTTCTCAACCTGCTGACGGCCCACGCTCAGCGCACTAACTCGACGACGCCGCCCAAAATGGACTACGTCGTCACCGGCACGTGGTCGCACAAGGCCCAGCAGGAGGCTGCCCGGCTTGCTCATCCAGGCAAGCATGCTGAGGTCAATATTGCCGCGACGACCAAGCCTGAGGGCTTCACTCGCCTTCCAGCTCGGGAAGAGTACAAGTTCTCGCCTAAGGGCGAGGCCGCCTTCGTCTACTACTGCGAGAACGAGACAATTAATGGTGTCCAATTTCCGGCCGACCCGAGTGCGGCCAATGCCTTCCCCTTCGACCTCGTGCCTGAGGGCACGCCGCTCGTTGCCGACTACTCGTCATCGTTCCTCTCGCGGCCGATCCCCCATCTCGAGAAGTACGACCTGATTTATGCGGGCGCGCAGAAGAACCTCTCGCCCTCGGGCCTCGTCATCGTCATCGTTCACGAACGTCTGCTCGTCAGCGCCGACTCGGACAAGACGCCGATCCCGATCCCTGAAATGCTCAGCTACAAAACGCTGGCTGACAGCGAGTCGCTCTACAACACGCCGCCTGTGTTCCCGATCTACATCACCGCCCTCGTCGTTCGGCTTTTGCTGGCTCAGGGTGGCCTTGATGCGATCGAGAAGGCCAATAAGGAGAAGGCCGAGCTGCTCTACAGCGCTCTCGAACGCGGACGAGATGCCGGCGCGCTCGAGCTCAACGTTCGGGCCGACGCTCGGAGCTGGATGAATGTCGTCTGGAAGATCAAGAGTGGCGAGGCAGGCGAGAAGGCTTTCCTCAAGGGCGCCGAGGAGGCCCGGCTCCGGCAGCTCAAGGGCCATCGGTGCGTTCGCCTTATGCGTAGCCTCCTCTGCGTATCAGCTGACATCCCCCTTTTCCCCCTTCCTCCCATATCCTTAGCTCCATTGGCGGCATCCGCGCTTCCATCTACAACGCCGTCCAGCTCTCGTCTGTTCAGGCGCTGGTTGACTACATCGACTCGTTCGTCGCCAGCTCGGCCAACTCGGCATAGACATCCCCCGCACCGCTTAGATCTCCCCTTTTAGCTGTCTCGCATGATATCTGTACTAAATCTGGTTGTAGCTCAAGGTTTGACGGAGAAGATTCAGGACGACTTCAAGCACCGGTCCAAACCCGACCGTGACCTTTCCAGCATCGCTCACTGCAACGTGCCCGCGGAGGGTGACCGCAGCACAATTCGTCGGATCTGCCTTGTGTCAAGCGGATCTGTACATCTGAGCGAAAGGAACGACTCTAATGATTGAATTAGAAAAAGGGGAGGATGCGAGCAAGAGTGTACATCATCTGTCTACAGGGGAGTCGGCTCAAAGGGCGGAAGGGCTGCTCTACAAGGGAGGATCTAAATGCAAATCAGGCAGCCTTGTCGGCCTCGTTGCCGGCTGGGGGCGGAAGGGCGGCGAGGCGCTCCTCAGCCTGCTTGAAGGCGCGCATGAGCTGCCAACGTCAGGAGAGATGTGTAAGCCCAAACCGGTCGTACATTGATTGTTGAGCGAGAGACAAATTGTAGAAAGAGCGTACCTCTTCGAGACTGGCCTCCGGCAGCCCCTCATCTTGAACGAGCTTCTCGATCCCTTTGCGGCTGACGAGCAGCCGGCCCTTGACCCCGTCGTCGACGATCCGCGTGGGCGGGAGAAGCCCGTCGAGCAGGTCCGACTTCTCCGGCACGAGGCGGTCGGCGGCGATGAGCTCGCGAAGGAGCGAGGCCGCGTTGCGGGCCTTCCAATGGGACCACGTTCGCCAGGCGACGTACATGAAGGGGAACTGCAGGCGTAGGATGAATTTGGTCAGAATCTCTCTCCCACGCGAGGGGACCAGCGTATTCAACAGCAGTTTGCGACTCACATTGGGGATGATGGGGATGATGCCGAAGAGACTGGCAACGGGCATGGCGAAGAATGCCTGCTTCATCCGTTTTGCATGGAGGGGCTCGCCTGCAGATCCGGAGAGTCGTCGGTCAGTTGAGAAGATGTCACCCTGGTTGAAGGTGATGAAATGGTCTCACGAGCCTCCAGGAAGGACTGGAACATCGGCAAGGGGTCGAAGTCGGCCGAGGGCGGGTAAAAGAGCTGGACCTGGGGCAGGAAGCAGGTGACATAGGGCCGTGAGCACCACCCTCCAAGCGGCGTGCGGTCGACAGAACGTCAAGACGCACCACCTCTTTGCGATCCTTGATGCCGTCGTCCTGAAGCGTCTTGGCCTCCCTCACGCGCTCCTTCCCACTCTCGTCGCCGTCGTCGACCGCAACCTGGACCAGGCCTGGCGGAACGAGCCCCCTCTCGACGCCCTTCAACGACCACTCCTCGCACTCAATTTTGTCCATAAGTTTCTCGCCCATCCGATGCGCCTTGAACTTCCAGCTCGACTCTTTGGCGTGTCCGAGCTCGGTCCACATGCTCGAGGCCTTGGTCGTGATCTGAAGAGGAAGCGGCGCGTTGGGTAGTAGCCCAAAGCGGTCCTCAATCTTCTGACGGATCGGGTGCTTAGGCGGCCCTGGGGTCGACGAGGTTGAGGCTTTGGCGGGTGGCGGGAGATATGAGTGGAAGTACTGACGATGGCGAGCAAAATGAGCTGGTGATCAGCCCAACGTGCCTCGGCATTGAGGCGGCTGAATACGTCAGAGGCGGCGACGAGCTGCGGCTGGCCTCGAGTAGCCAGGTAGTTCACTTACGACAAGCGGCTCGGTTCCCTTGGGTCCGAGGCGGGCCAACGGCAGTGCAAAGACCTTCATCTTGCTCGTATGGACCATGGCGGCGGCGACAGCGGCTAGCGCAGGAAGGCTAGGGAGCCGAGAGGCGGAGGTGGTCGAAGTCTGGGAGGGCAGGGTGGCTAGGCGGCTCGGACCTCTGAGATGGCGATGTTCGGCGTGAGGAAGGAAGTCAAAATGCAAGCGAGACCGGCAATGAGAGGTTACTAGCTGGCTGACTGGTTGGAATAGCGTGCAAGAGTCGGTCGAGGGTTGTCGTCGATGGCTTCGCGTCGTCGTCGTCGTCGTCGTCGTCACTGCACTGCGGACGAGAAGCGTGACCCAGGTTACAGAGGCGCGCGCTGAGTTACGCGGAATTTTCGGCACGGCGGGCCCGCCCGACCAATCCGCCTGGCAGAGAGTGGGCGAGACTTGGCCCAGCTTGTCCCTCTCCAGCCACCTCCCAAGCCCATCCTTCCCTTCCCCTCCCTCTCTCTTTCTCTCACCTTTCTTCACGATGCTTCTTTTCAGTGCGTACTCAGTAGCAACATGCTTTGCTCGCTGCCGCAGAGCTCAGCGCTGACGGCCGCCGCCCCTCTTTCTCTTCCGCTCGCTCGTGCCGTTTCCGACCCGTAGACGACAGTCAGTCTCCTCCCACGTTCTGCCCTTTCCGTCGCTTCTAGCGCTTTACTGACGTCTCAGCACCTTGACTTGCATCATCAGTCATCACCCAGGACGAGCTCTTCTCGGACGCCTACGACATCATCGAGTCCGACGAGGGCGTCGTTGAGGTCAACTGCCAGATGATCACCATCAAGGAGGGCGACGTCGACATCGGTGCGTCGTTCCATCCTCGTCCTTTTGCTTCTTTGGTCTGCCAAGTTACTCTGCTGTTGTTCGCGTATTGCGGCGAGCTCAACAAAACCGAGCGGCGGGCCCAAAGGAGCTCATTGATCAAACGTGGCTCGAGCTGACCGCTGAGACTTCCTTCGCTTTTGTCCTGGCGCGTTCGCAGGAGCCAACGCCTCCGCCGAGGAGGCCGCTGAGGAGCTCGAGGAGGGCTCGCAGTCGGTCAACAACGTCGTCTACTCGATGCGCCTCCAGGTCCGTCCGCTACTCAGTTGTGGCCCCTCACTCGACCACGTGCATGTTGACTGACCGGTCGATTCTCCTGCTCGTGATCCATAGTCGACCCAGTTCGACAAGAAGTCGTACATGGTCTACCTCAAGGACTACATGAAGACGCTCAAGAAGGCGCTCGCTGAGTCGGGCAAGTCGGAGGAGGAGGTCAAGGCCTTCGAGAAGCGCGCCGCTGGCGTCGCCAAGAAGATCCTCGGCAACTTCAAGGACTACGAGTTCTACACTGGCGAGTCGATGAACCCCGAGGGCATGGTCGCGCTCCTCAACTACCGCGAGGACGGCGTTACGCCCTACCTCACCTTCTGGCGTGACGGCCTCAAGGAGGTCAAGATCTAAAGCAGCCCCTCTTGCTCGCTTCCCGGTCTCGACGCTCTTTGCACCTTCACCTTCAGTGTGGCCAGGCATCTCTCTGCCGCCCACCCTCCTTTGTCACTCGGCGCCTGCTTCCTTATACCGCCCTGTACCTGCCCATCTGCTTTACCTCACCAAAAGCCTCGTGCTTGCCACCCCTGGGCCTCCCTTTCCTCTTTCTTCATGGGCCATCAGCTTTGATCTCTTGGGGTTTCTGCCTGCGCGAATGCTGCCGTCCGTCGCAACAGGGTTGACGACCGCGATGTCCGACTCTTCGTGTATGTCTGAGGGCTGCGGGAACCTCGAGCAATGTCACCCGACTGACAAACGTGCATAGCTGTCGTTCGTGGAACGCCGTCCTTGTGCAATTCTCAATGACTTGCTGTGCCATAAGATCATCTCACGATGCCTCATCCCTCCGCTGCCTCTCGGTCCGTTCCCTGAACGCCAGCAAGAGGCCCTCGTAAACGCTCCAGCCGATGGCGGACGACGCGCCCTTGCGAACGATCCGGAGCGAGACACCCGAGAAGAATCCGTGGATGCCGTGTTCCTGGCGAACGGCAGGGCAGGCGTCGGTCAGGAGGCCCAGGGAGAAGCGCTCGGGAAAGAGCTACTTGTGAGCGGGACGAACCCTGAAGATAGTGCGTGCGGAAGACCGGAACGTCTTGTGCTGTGCCGGCAGGACCTGCATTTTTGTCTGATGGCGAGTAGCAGAGGGTTAAGGGGTCAGTCAAGTCGACCGCTCGCCGGATCAAAGACCAAAGTTAAGCAAAACGTCAAAGCTGCACCTACCTTGATGCAATCTGCCGGCGCGGTCGAGAGCGTCGCGAGCGTTGCGGCCGCAATACCCGAAACGCTGTGGATGACAGTCGGCGGGATGCCAGCGTCTAGTCGGGTCGACAGCAGTTTGTCTGGCGGGGCAATAGCAAGCGACAGCTTGTAGTCAGCCCTTCCATTCGCGTAACGACCTGTAATAAGCCACCACGCACCGGCCACCATCTTGGACTCTTCGTAGAACAAGACGTAGAGCCCCGCATAAGGCGCGTCCCGGATTGCCGTTGCGGTAAAGCCTCGAAAGAGACCGGCGACGCCCGACTCGCGGAAGATTGACGAGAAGGCGCCCCACATCGAGCCGTAATTGTACAAGTTACTCTGCAAGAGATGAGCGCGAGGTGAGGTCAGATGCCAGTTTGAGCGTCATGAGACGCTGCTGGTGACAGGGCATGGACTGGGGCACACCTCATAGCGCGCTTTCAGTACCGTCACCGGATTCAGGACAAAGCCAACACCTGTCCTTGCAATCGCGCCTGCCAACAGGTTGCCTGGAAGGAGTCGACGTGGGATAAGTCAGCTCATGACCTTAACGCAGGCTCATGAGACGCCACCCCTTCGCCTGGCCGGACGCGAGCGCAGACCCTACAGCGAGTGAATGAATCGTACCACGCACCTTCCCTTGACAGCTTCGGTAATGCTGACGTCGTCTTGCCAGGCCCTACCGCTGCCGGCGGCGGCAAGCCCGCCGGAAGAGCCGCCGTCGTCGATTTGACCGGCGGCAGGCCCGGTATCGAGAAGTAGGCGACATTAGTCAAGCTTGCCCGGATTTGAGAGAGCGTGTAGAAGTAAACGGCGACGCCGGGGACGTTGCTACATGCAGCGATGAGCGGTGGGTATGAATGTCAGGTCGAGTCGCCTGCGCGCGAGAAGGGCAGGCCAGGAAGGGACGGACCGAAGGATCGTTGGTGCCGTACCTCGCCAGAGGCCGAGGATGCCCTTCTCGGCCACAACGCCGCGCGTCACATCCCAGACCTTTCTGTGAGTGAGGCCGGGCGGGTGATCGATCAGACATCGGGTCGAGTCGGTAGCCGAGCAGAAGGTCGAGCACAGAGAGGGTTTGAGGAAGAGTGCGTCAGCCCTCCGATCCGACGCAAGGCCTGCCGGTAGCTCAGCAAGTTTGTGCGAGGGCGCTAGAGGCCAGAGAGGCTGACTTTGAGGTTCCTCCCTCCTGCTGAATCCGTGTCTTGAGCAAGTCAAGCGGCTGAAGGGCAACCGACGACGCAAGGCCAGACGCCCCGCCCGAGATCAAGTGGTCGCTCGCGCTCGACGGCTTCGCGGGCGACATCGGCGGGCGGGTTGGCGATCGGCGCGGCGAGAAGTCGATAAAGTGCAAATTGTAGGGATAGGGATGCTAGAGGAGGCCGGGAGCTACGAGATCGCGTGAGATGGCGGAAATTCGTGGTGGTGTCAAGACGAGCTTAGAGGCGAAGCCCAAGGCCATCGTCGGCGGAGGGCGTGAGGGTTCAGCGTGGGAACATTCGTGACGGAATCGATCGGCAGGCGTGTCTGCGACGAAGCATGTGCCGCAGAGCAATTGAGGCTAGGGCCGTTGCGCCGCAGGGTCGTGCCCCCTTTTTTTTCCGGAGCCAGCCCACGGCAGACAGCAATCTGTTCATGCGGAGTGGCTCAGCATGGCCAGCTTGGTAGAAGAGACTCCGCCCGCCAGAGGAATGGCGGGCCATGCCCTGGCTCGGAGGATAATTAATCGTGCCCGCCCTGTCCCTTCGCTATGCAGCACGTACGTCACCCGCAGCGCGCCCGCGAATGTTCAGCCCTCGCCGTGCGCACGCTCCGGTCGCCCGCCTCCTCTATCCCTTCTGACCCTCAACCCCCTATCCCGCGCCTCTCGAGGCTCTCTCTCATCTCATTCTCTGTCCCGCGCCGTCTCATCGACGATCCTCGCGCGCGCGTATGGGCCTGCCGGAGCTCGTCCTTCAGGCGCAGGAGCACCCGGGCGTCTACGACCTCGCGCCGCAGGGCGACGGCGGTCGGGACTCGTCGGCATCCACCACAGCGGCCGGCTCGCCTCCCTCGGACGAGTCGACGCTCGCCGCCAAAGACTTTGGCGACAAGGTCAACGACGACGAGCCCAAGCTCTACGACCAGAGCAAAGCCGGCTCAGGGCCTGAGGGCAAGGCTCCCGCCGGTGACGGTCAGGGGGTCCGCTCGCGCCACGGCGACAAGGATTCGGCGACCGCCGGTCTAACGCAGGCGACCAACGACATCGTGCCTTCGGTCACGCTTCCTGCTTCTGTTAACGCTGAGCTCAGGCAAGGCAGCCTCCGGCCTGAATACACCAACCGCGGGACGGCACCGGCCGTGCCAACGCTGCACTTGCCGGACAGCCGACCGGACGAGAGCCGGACGAACGCCGACGGCGACGCGTCTGGTGAGCGACGATCTGAGGGCACGCTTGACGCTCGCAAGGTCCAAGAGGTCAAGCGGGACCTTCTGGCCCAGTCGACTGCGCCTGTACCGGACCAGCTCGCTTCAGCTACTGCCAGCAAGAAGCGCGAGGGCTCGGGCGCAGCGGGCGACTACTCGGCCAACCAGCAGTTTCTCGGCCTTCAGGTGCTCCCTGGCGGAGGCAAGGGCGTCCGGCATGCAAGCTTTCAGTCGATGGTCGGTCATCACGGTGACATCGTCGACGAGCCCGAGAGCCTTGCGCCGATCTCCGAGGCGGAGGACCGGCAGAAGTCAGCCAAGCAGCATGCCAACGGCAAGCTGCTCGCGCTGCTTCGGCCAAAGGCCAGGTCGCAAGACTCGGACGTCCCGACGCAGGTCAAATCGCAGGCTGAGGAGCAGGCGGCGGATAAGGCCCACCATGTCCCGCTTCCGGATGGCCACCCGTTGCCGCCTTTGATGAACTCGCAGGAGCCCGGTGCGAACCACGTCAACAGCACGCCAGCCGGACTCGGCGCCATCGGACGCTCGCTCTCAGCCCCGGTTTCGCCTCACAACTCGCCCAAGATGCCGCACGTCCCGCTTCCGCGCAACGTCCTCGCCGCCGCCACGCATCAGCAGGGCATGGTCCGGACTGACACCTCGACGAGCCAGGCGGGGTCGAAGTGGTCGACGCTCAAGTCCAAGCTCCAACGTCTGGGGACCAATATCCCTGCTCCGCGCGAGGAGGACGAGCGGGCGGCCGACCGTGACGGCCGGCCTCGTGACCTCAATATGGTTGACGAGCTCATGACGGGTCAAATGGCCGTGGGCATGATTCGCATGATCATGGAGCGCGATGAGAAGGGTCGCGGCCGAGTGCCTGTCTTCCTCCACTACGTCCGGTGCGTCCCTGGCCCTGTCGCCCTCGCTGTAAGTGTGACTGACCGCCACCTTCTCTGTCGCTCGCAGCTTCAAGATCACCGACTCAATCGGCGGCCTTTCGAACCATCCCGTCTTCCGGATCGAGTGCTCTTACGCCGATGGCGCCGTCAAGTGGGTCATCTACCGCTCCCTGCGCGACTTCCTCGCCCTCCACGCCCACTACAAGACGGCTGGCATCGCACGAGTTGCCGGCCGGAGCCGGTGGAACAACAACCGCGAGAAGGTCGACTTGCCTGAATTCCCTCGGTCGAGTACGTTCTTGTCTTCTATCCTCTATCCAGAAGTTTGATCACAAGGGCTGACGCTACCACCTCTTCCAGGCATCCCGTACTTCAAGCGCAAGAAGAACAACACGGGTTCGGGTGATGAGGCTGGTGCCGGCAAGTCAGCTGGTCCCTCGCGCGCTCAGTCGCGGCCGCCGTCGGTCCTCCAGTCACCGACGACACCCGGCGTTGCCGCGAATGGGCACAGTGCTCGTCAAGGTAGCGGGAACAGCAGCGGCCCGGCCGAGCATGAGACGGTCGCCGAGGCTCTGACAGCTGCTAAGAAGGCCAAGGGCAGCCACGGGGGCGGCGGTCACCAGGTCGGGGGTGGCGGACACATTTCGGGCGCAGGCCGAGGCGACTTCGCGAGAATCCAGCGCGAGGCGCTTGAGACGTACCTGCTCGGCGTTCGACACGCTGTCGTAAGCTCGCCTTCTCGAGCTTGACATTGGCGCGATCCTAAGCTGACTGCCGTCGATTGATTTGGTCATACCAACAGATGTACCGACCTGAATCGTCGCATCTGATTCGCTTCCTCGAGCTTTCTTCGCTCACACTACAGCTGGCACCTCGTGGCGGCGCGCAGGGCAAGTCGGGCTACCTGCGCGTTCTCAGCACCAACGTCTCACTCAAGAAGGACCGGCCGGCACTCCGGCTGATTGCCCAGATCAAGCAGCGCGAACCCAAGTGGTGGATCGTCCGCGAGAGCTACATGGTCGCCGTCGAGGACCCGGATCAGGTGCGTCACCAACGTACAATCCCACCCGATACACCTCCTAACGTGCCTTTTCGCCCCTCGCAGACCAAGATCTTCGACGTCTTCATGTTCGATCAGGACTTCACGATCGAGCGACCAAACCGGGTTCTTCGCAAGACGATTGGCAAGGCCGAGAAGTTCCAGCACGAGCATGACTGGGCCAACATGACGGGCGAGGACGACGGCGGTGAGGAGAATCGACTCGCAACGCTCGAGGGCGACATCCACGGCGTTGATCGGGCGACGATCGATGAGGCCAACACGGGCAAGAACGTCAGCCATCACACGTTCTACGTTAAGAACTCGCAAAATCGGCTCAAGCTTGTCGCCAAGAATGTGGTACGTCTTTACAGTTGCCGCCTCTGTCATCGATGTAGGCTGAATCGTTCCCGTCGGAATTCCCCTCCCCTTGCCACAGCGCCAGATGCAGCAATTCATCGTCTCGCTCGAGAAAATGGCGGCCGACTCGGTCTGGGCTGGCAAGAACCGATTCGACTCATTCGCACCGATTCGGCTCAACGTTGCCGCTCAATGGCTCGTTGACGGCCGCGATTACCTCTGGAACCTCTCGCGGGCGCTTCTGCTTGCCAAACGGACCGTCTACATCCATGACTGGTGGCTTTCGCCCGAGCTCTATATGCGCCGGCCGACGCAAGAGAAGTACCGACTCGATAACATCCTCAAAAAGAAGGCGGAGGAGGGTGTCCAGATCTACGTCATCGTTTACAACGAGGTCTCGAACAAGACGACGCCGACCGACAGCCTGTGCGTCGGATCGACCCCACATATTGTGTGCCGTCTCTTTGAACTCACCTTCTTTCCAACTTGCGCTTCTGCAGGTACACCAAGAAGACGCTGCGCGATCTCCACCCCAACATCCACATCCAGCGCTCGCCGAGCCACTTCTCGACCGGCACTTTCTACTGGTCACATCACGAGAAGATGTGCGTCATCGACGAGGTGACTGCTTTCATGGGCGGCGTCGACCTCTGCTTCGGCCGATGGGACACGCCACAGCACGTTCTCATCGACGACGACTGCGACGCCGGCGTCCACCTCGGCCAGGACGCGCCCATCTGGCCAGGCAAAGACTACAGTAACCCGCGCGTTCTTGACTTCCATACGCTCAACAAGCCGTTTGAAGACGTCTATGACCGCGAGAAGGTGCCTCGGATGCCTTGGTATGTCGAGCGCTCTTTGATTCAGTCTACTCAATTGCTGACCTTCCCTCCTCACCAGGCATGACGTCGCGATGCAGATGGTTGGTCAGCCGGCCCGCGATTTAAGTCGGCATTTCATCCAGCGCTGGAACCACCTCCTCCGGATCAAAGTCAGTCCCGACTATCGAACCCTGTTCGCAGTCAGTCTGACAACGCTTTGTTTTATTCACAGAACCACAAGGTCCCCATGCCGTTCCTCGTGCCCCCGCCGGACTTTACTGTCCGCCAGCTGGAGGAGCAGGGCCTGACGGGCACGTGCGAGATCCAGGTAACGCGCTCATGCGGCCCGTGGTCAATGGGCACGACCGACCGGGTCGAGCACTCAATTCAGAACGCCTACCTCAAGGCGATCCAGCTTTCGGAGCACTTTGTCTACATCGAGAACCAGTTCTTCATCACGAGCACCGTTGTCGACGGTGTCGAGATCGAGAACCAGATCGGCGACGCGCTCGTCAACCGCATCATCAAGGCTCATGAGGAGGGTACCGCCTGGCGGGCGTGCATCGTCATCCCGCTCTTCCCGGGCTACACCTACCCGATCGACTCAGACCAGGCGGCATCGGTCCGATTGATCGTCGAGTGCCAGAACAAGTCAATCTGCCGCGGGCCCAATTCGATCTTTTCGCGTCTTCGTCAAGAGGGCATCGACCCGGACGACTATATCTCGTTCTTCTCGCTCCGCGGTTGGGGCAAGTTCAAGAGTGGCGTCCTGACCACCGAAATGGTCTACATTCACGGCAAGACGTGCATCGTTGACGACCGGCTCGTCATCATCGGCTCAGCCAACATCAACGAGCGCAGCATGCGTGGCGACCGCGACTCGGAGCTCGCGAGCGTCATCCGTGACACCGACATGATTGACTCGACGATGGCTGGCAAGCCATACAAGGTCGGCCGTTTCGCCCACACGCTTCGCGTCCGGCTTATGCGAGGTGTGTCGCGCAATCAACTTTATCATTTACGGCCTGTCTCCTGCTGACCTGCTCGCCGAGCCTCTCGCAGAGCACATCGGCGTCGATGTCGATGCGATGGAGGACGAGGATCTGCTTGCCCGCGACCCAATCGCGCGCGAAGACGAGATCCAGACTTGGGACCCGTCGAAGGAGCAAGGAGCCCCTGCCGATGGCGTCGTTCAGCACCGGACCGTCGCCGATCGGTTCAAGATGCACGCAGGCTCAGTCCTGCAGAGCGTCGTTCATGGTCAGACGCAGAAGGTCAATCGGACGACGCGCAAAGTTGTCGACCTCGTCACTCGCCAGGCGCACGAGGTCACTCAGCCGGACGACGACGTCGAAATCTTCCAGCTGCCAGACGGTCAGATGGCCAAGGGCTTCGCGTCGACGATCGTTCCGACAATGGAGGAACGCAAGCTCGCCGCCCATAACCTGATCGACGAGCCCCTTCGCCGAGATGAGATTGAGGGACACATCGGCGACATTGCCGACGCCATCAAGGACGCGACGGCCGACGGCCGGAAGCTCGATATCAGCAAGGAGGACGCGCTCGATAGCATCACGCCTGATGTCGCGCGTGTTCTTGACCGCAAGGAGGCTGTTCAGGTCAAGGAAGACGCCAAGAAGCCCCTGCTCGTTGTCGGCGCCGACAAAAAGGTCCACGATCACGAATCCTTCCAGGAGGAAGAGGTCACGACCTCGCCTGCCAACAAGGACGTTAAGGCCGGCCAGGAGAACAAGGACCCGACCGGCGGCGGTCAGAACACTCGACCGCCGAATCGCAAAGGCAGCAAGCACCCCTGGATGTACGTCACCTTGAGGCCGGTATCGCCCAATCAACACCGAAGCTAATCCCTTCTGCCTCTCTCCTATAGTATGCCGCTCCCGACGCCCGAGATTGACCCGCACGGCCTCCAGGACCCGCTCAGCGAGAAGTTTTGGCTCGATACCTGGGTCTCGCTCGCCGTCCACAACGTGCGCAGTGGTCGTTTCCGCTGTCGGCATTCACTGTTCACCGCTGACCTACCCCTTTTGTTTACAGACCGAGATCTACCGTAAGGTCTTCCGCTGCGTTCCCGACGATCTCGTCACCTCGTGGACGCATTACCGCGAGAACGCGAGCCACGCCGAAAAGTTCAACAAGCCGCCGGCCGAGGGGACGGTCCTGCACGGTATGAAACAGGCGATCCCCATCCACGGCGGGCCCGGCACGCACGGCGCCGGTGGTGGAGGTACTAGCGGCGGCGTCGTCGGCCAGGGCCAGGGCAACGACGACGACGACTCGCAGCCGCTCATGAGCGATGGCGGCGGGCCCGAACTGGGCCGATCAAAGAGCACCAAGTCGCGCACCAGCCTCGGAGGGGCTGCCGATGACGGACCACCCTCGTTTTCGGGCCCGGCAGAGGGCTGGAGCGAGTGGGAGCAGAATAAGATGGAAGAGCTCCTAGGCGAGATCCGCGGACACCTTGGTGCGCCTGCCTTCTTGCTACCCTTCGCCCCAACAAGCATGCTTGCTGACGTTACACCTTTGTGCGATGTTCTCACAGTCGTCTTCCCAACCCGCTTCCTCGAGACTGAGGACCTTGGCAACAACTTCGTGCGTCCGCCAGTGTGACCTGAAGGACAATCCAGTCCCCTGCGCTGACTGTCCTGTGACCTTTTCTAGCTGTTCAACGCGGACAAGATTATGCCACTCCCGATTTACGACTAGATACCCAATGCTCCATACTCGGACACTTTCGCACTTTCCACATCTTTGCAACCGCGCTCTCGCGCGACCTCCTTACTGTACCACTTCCCTCAGCATTCATTTACTCTCGTACTTACCACCACTGGCTCAGTAACCCCTTAGTCCTCACCACCTGTCACGCATTTCCGAAGAATCTGAAATGTCTTATGGAGGTTGCCACTGCCCAGTTGAGAGTCGTCTCTGCAGAACGTTCTTCAAGTCTGCAGCATCCTCATGGATCCTAAAGTTCTTCTCCTCCAGTGTCCAGCCACTGCGAGCGACAGGCTTCGAGCGTTGTGCGCTCGGCGAGCGCCAGGGTTGCTGCCAAGCGGACGAGAGGTCGGTCCGCCTCGTCCTGAACAGTGCCAAAGTCAGGGGCAATGAGACGGACAGATCAGTGAGGGTTGACGCACCTCGAGCAAACCGAAGAGCCTCTCCTGCTCTACGAAGGCAGCGAGCTTCGTATCGATGGCCGAGACAACGGCTCTTTGCAGCCTCTCCCAGTCGTCGTGTTGGAACTCGCCAGCGTCGAAGAGGGCTCCGACTGCTGTCTGCGCATCCTCAAAACCTGCTCGCTCGGCGAGCATCAGAAAGAGGTGCTCCGAGAGCTGGCCGTCGGGCGAGATGTAGAACCGATCATCCGGCGGGAGCTTTTCGCTGACGACAGAGGACTCGACTAGCGGATGTGGTTGTGCTGCGAAAAGCGAGTCGCCGATGCAACGTGACGAGCTCGAGAACGCTGACCCACTCGAGTCGAAGTGCACGCGGTCCTCGGCGAGCGTGCCAGCTTCTTCCGGGATGAAGCCGTACTCGCAGGCGAGGTGTGCACTACTAAGCTGACCGTAGGAATTGAATACCTCCTCGCCAGCTTCGATGAATGCACTGCAGGGCGAGCGGATCAGGTCAACGGGTGCAACAACAAGCAGGGACTCATGGTCACTCACTTGGCGCAGATATCCCCTGAGTCTGCCCCACCGAGAATGGCCAGCAGGTCGCGCTCCTCGAACTCATGCAGGTGAGAAAGACGAGCCGGCAGAACGCCAGGCCCTGAACGCGGGGCATCGTGCGAGCATGGGATGAGCGAGCCGCAGGTGCTGCAGACAAATTCGTCGACCGTGAAGTGCGCTTGGTGGTCGGGCGAGTGGTTGAGGCTATGCGAAGAGCGAGGACAAGTCAGCGGATGGCTCAAGCATGAAGTGGTCATCCACGCACACATCTGCCAACGGTACGAGTGCAATCTGATGGAACGTGTCGATCGTGAAGCAGCGCGACGAAACGAGGGCGTAGGCGTGAAGGAATGACTCAAAGCTTGGCCGGCGTGCCTCGACTGAAAGTGTCGCTAGGCGAGGCGCATTGTGCAGGGTCGGGAGCACGAACCGATCGTAGAAGCGCTGTAGCGAGGCCTAACAAAGCGCAAAGGAAAGTTGAGGGTGGTCAGCGCTCATTGCGCTCGTCCGCAGGTGAACCGAGGACATGCGTACGATGCCGCCTGCTCCCCACTCGACCTCCTGCCCTCCAACGCGTGCCTTCCCAAGCGACCGTTCGCTCGCTTGCAGTCTCCGTCCGACCTCGCCGTGTCGAACGAGCGCCCATGCACCCTTGCCGTCTTCACCGGCCCAAGTTTCCCAAAGCATTGCGATCGGCGGCGGATCGCGAGGGAGCGACTGAAGGTAACCGCCAAAGGGCGAGGCTTCTGGGCCAAGCAGGATTTCATGCAGGACGTGCAAGGCGAGAATATGGGTCGGAGGGAGGAGTTCGGACCCAGGGCCGAGTGACCCATTCAGTGAGGAGGTTCGCCGACTGAACATCGCAGTCTTGGGCGTCCGGCAGACTGAGGGACCGTCGCGACCGACGCGTCAACGGTTGGCGGGTCACTTCTGCAAGGTTCATGGAGATAGCTATTATGGCAGCTCGGCCGGACTGACTGGTTTCTTCCACATTTATCGCCTCCCGTGCATAGACGGCCCAGCCGCTGTCGGCCGTCTCGCGGAGTTCGAGCCGGTCGTCGAGGAACACGTCGCGCGAGCGGAACCAGGCGATCAGGAGCTCGACCGATGGCGGCGGAAACGCAGCGAAGAGCGTCGACATAGCTCGTGGCGACGGTTATCAACCGCAGTCCGAGTTCTAGGAGGGCCTGCTGGCCGGACTTGTTGAAACCCTGAGTGCCCTGAAACGGCGTTGATGGCTCCCTTGCTGCGTCCCTGACGTCGCTGTCGGCTTCGGCCGGGCCTCTTGGGCGAGCTTTCTCGAAGCAAGTGTTGCTCTCTTTCGACATCCATCGCCTCTACGCCCTCCCGCTCACCCTCTCTTCTTGACTCCGTAACCATCCTCCTGTACGTCTCTGCAATCCGCTTGAGGCCGGTCCTGTTCGCAGAAGCGAAGATTGAGCGAGGAGATGTGCTGACCTGGTCTCTCGGTCTGGCGTTTCTCGCCTGCACGCCCGTCAGCAGCTCACTAGAATGTCTGCCGACGCCTCCGCCCCTTCTCCCGTCCGGCCCAAGGTCTTCTTCGACATGACGATCGGCGGTCAAGAGGCCGGCCGTATCGTGTTCGAGCTCTTCTCTGACGTTGTGTAAGTCTCTTGCTTCTGCTCCTTGCTTTGAAGCACCCAAGAGAGCTGACCTCAAGCTACACCCCTTTCTCTAGCCCGAAGACCGTACGTCTATCGTAATGCTCAAACATGCGAAGTTGAGATGGCAGCTGATCTCGGGAATTTTATGCAGGCCGAGAACTTCCGCCAGCTCTGCACAGGCGAGGGCGGTAAGACGGTTGACGGCAGCAAGGACCTGACATACAAGGTGCGGCTACCAGGCGCTCGCTCGCGACGTCACTTCCCTTGCGACTGATCACAACTATTGCTGGCCTTTCTTTTGCTCAGGGCTCGCTTTTCCACCGCTGTATCAAGGGCTTCATGCTCCAGGGCGGTAAGTTGGCTTTTGCGACCCGAGGCAGCTGGCTAGGGCTGATGTCCAGTCTTGCTTCTTCATAGGCGACTTCACGCGCGGCAACGGCACCGGCGGCGAGAGCATCTACGGCGAGAAGTTCGAGGACGAGAACTTTGAGATCAAGCACAACAAGAAGTTCCAGCTGTCGATGGCCAATGCCGGTGCGCATGATAGGCTGGCGATTCTGGGAACCGCAACGAGAAGTTGACACGGCTTCTTTCTCCTTTACCAGGTCCTGGCACAAATGGCTCGCAGGTGCGCCATCCTTGCCCTTTCCCTCATCGTTCGCTGAAGAGGTTGGTCAAGACTGACCCCGATTGTCACCTTAGTTCTTCATCACGACTTCGACGCCGAGCCATCTTGACGGCAAGGTGCGCCACCTCATGCCGCTCTAGCTAGGTCTCATGTACGGCAGCTGACTGTGGCGACCCCACCCGCTTACTTTCCCGCAGCACGTCGTTTTCGGTCAGGTCATCTCGAACAAGTCGCTTGTCCGGCGGATCGAGTCGCTCGAGACTGTCTCCGACAAGCCCGTCGAGGATGTCAAAATCGCCGACTGCGGCGTCCTGAGCGAAGAGGAGTGGCAGACGCTCAGCTCGGCTGAGGCTGGCAAGGCCGGCAAGGACCGGTACGAGGACTGGTACGTCTGACTGCGCTTTGGCCGAGCGGTTTCACTCGCTGACTAGGTTGTCGCAGGCCCGAGGATGAGGACTCGCTGAAGGACGAGCCGAAGGCAGCGCTCGAAATTGCGACTGAACTAAAGCAGATTGGCACTGAAGCCTTCAAGGCCGGCGACTTCGCGACTGCGCTCGACAAGTACCAGAAGGCGGTCCGCTACCTCGATCAGCACCCTTACCCAGACGACGAGGACGTTGCCGCCTTCAAGGCGCTCCGCTTCCCGCTTCTCACCAACGCTGCCTTGTGTGCACTTAAGCTGTCACCCAAGCCCAACGCGTGAGTTTCAAATCTGTTGGTCTGCGCGCTACATCAGACGCTCACACACCCATGCCTTTACAGCTCGCTCGCCCTCCTGCTGACCACCCAGGCGCTTAAGCTCACGCCGCTGAAGCCCGAGGAGGAGGCCAAGGCGCTCTACCGCCGGGCGCTGGCCGGCTTCGAGATGAAGAACGACGAGGGAGCCGAGGCCGACCTGACGGCCGCCAAGGCGCTTGTCCCCGCCGACGCAGCTATTCCGCACCTGCTCGCGCGCGTCCAGGCCCGGCAGCAGGAACGCAAGCAGCGCGAGCGCTCGGCCTTCAGCAAGATGTTTGCATAATCGTCGCTGAAATCGACATGGGAACCACCAACTCTGCAACTTGGGCTTAGCCAACAAAGCTGACGAGGATGACATTGCAAGAGGGTAGAAGCAGCTTATCGAGTAAACGGAAGTAGCGGATCAAAAAGTGGATGGCGAGGGGGGGGGGCGGCTAAAGCAAATGTGGGAAGGACGTGAGACAGGTTGAAGTACAAGGAGGAAAGACGGCGTGAGGAAGGGGAATGGAAGAAGGTTCTCAAACGGCCGGCGCCTTGAGCGCGCCGTTCTGTTTGAGGACTTGTTGCGTTAGTCTACTGTACTGCGCAAGGGCCATGGCAAAGGTGTCGTTTTGGCAGAGGTCGAACGCGGCGAGGACCTGGTGACGACAGATGAGACGGTCAGCATCGAGCGGGCGCGTGGTTGTCGATTACAAATGAGACGCACTTGGAGGTGGATGACAAAGAAGCGCCGGACATTTTTTTGGTACATGGCGATAAAGTAGCGGTTGATGAAGCCCATGATGTGGCTGACCGAATTGATTTGATGGATGCGGCCGAGCTGGAGCAGACGATTGGAGAAAAGTCAGCACTCCGACGCGGGGTGGTCCAATGAGAGGCTTGACGCACTGTCGAATCGACGTGCGAGCACCAACGATTCCAGAGCGCCATGACGAATTTTTGACCGTCGTGGATCTGGCAAAGGGGGAGCAGTGTCGGCGTAGAAGGCGGCAGACAGAGTCGGCCAGCAGATCACTCACGCCCTCAATGTCGAAGATGAGCTCCTCGCGCTCGATGATCTCATTGTCAACGGCCTCGCGGTCGAGGCTCGCAAGGTCGTGGGCTAGGGTGCCGGGCTGAATGCGCTGGCTGTCCTTGGGCACGGAACGCTCGGGCGGCGGGCGGAACGTCGGCCCCTTAGGCTCAAAGACCATTGTGAAGGCCTGCTTGGCCCGGACGTTGTCGTGATCATACTCATCCTCGTCGTCGACAAAGGGCGAGACGCTGCGCTCGAGCGGCGTCTGGACCCGCGACTCGTCCTGGGAAGAGTCCGAGCCATCGTTCGTAAGTCTCGCGGTACAAAGTAGCAGAAGAGCGGGCTGAACAGACCGAGGCATCGGCGCTTGCGCCGTTCGAAGTGATGTTGAGGCTACTGAGGGCGTCGGCGCACGACTCCTCCTCCTCAGACTCTTCCTCACTCTCGTCGAGCACAAGACGGCCCTTGCCCTTGCGCTGCTTAGTCTCCACTGCGGCCGGATGGATTGCAAGCGTAGGCCGGTCGCCGTTAGGCGTCGCCTGCTGCTGCACCAACGATGGTGGGGGCCGGGCCTTGCGCTCCTTGCGAGTAGGTACCGTTTCAGGTGCGTTGGCGGCGGCAGCGGCATCCCAGAAGGCCTGGAACTTAAAAGAGAACATGAACTCGGGGTTGAGCTCCACGCCAGCGATCGAAAGCTGGGTGCGGTTCGAGGTTGATACAACGCGGTCCATGTCGCCCGACCGGTGGGGGCGAATGAGGGGAACCTGGGCATAGGGGCACTGAAAGTCGATGAGTTCGTCGTCCTGGTTGTAGTCTCCAAATTCGTCGAGGATCCACTGCGACGGCCGACGATCCTTGTCGATAAAGGCAAGGAACTCGATCTTGAGCCGGACATAGTGGCCTCGGCGGTAACCGCGATCGGCTCGGAACGGCCAATACGTGGGCAGCGTTCGGAAGAGGAGCGCCGGCATGTGGAATTGGAGCGGCGGGTCGAAAGTCATGACTTTCTTGCCCGAGGGGTCAAACGTAACCTCGGGGAAATATATCGACTCCTTAAGGCACGTCACCTTGCCCTCGGTGTACTTCTCATCCGGCGACTGCAGGTAGAGAAACGGTTATCATCAGTTGGTTGACGCGAAGCGCAGCAGCTGTGCCGGCTCGCACCATCTCGGCCCGGATGGCCACGCAGACCTGCTTTGGCAGATCGCCGACGGCCGACTGGGGGATCTTTCCCGTGCCGATGTTGCACTGAAGGATATCAACTGTGAACTCGGTCGTCGGCTGGCTGGCTCGGCTCCGGATCGCTGTCGGCTCCTTGGCCGCGTTGACGGCGCCGTCGGCAATCTCCTCGAGCCGCGTTCGCTCCGCTGCCTTCTTGGCGGCTCCCGTCGATGACGGCAGAGGCGGAGCGACGACAACGGGCTTTGCTCTGACCTTTTTCTTCGGCCTGGCGGGCAGGTCAAAATCAAGGTTCAGGTCATCCGTCCCGTGCCGCGCCGGGGCCTTGATCTTGCGCGGCTCGAGCGGCGGCGCGTCGGTCGCCATCGACACCTTGCCCGAGGCGGCGACGACCGGCGCCCGCTTCTGTTGGGCGATGAAGAGGTTGGAAGATGCCTTGCTCGGAACGCCAATCGCGGGCCGCTTTCCCAAGGGTCCAGCGGAAGAGTGTGAGACCGGCGGCTGCGGCGTTGGCCCGCCCCCGACCGTCATGCGTGCGGTCGGCGATCGGCCGGGCGAAGGCATGGGCACCGTCTTGAGCGTGACCCCGAAAGCTTTACTAAATTGAATCCAGGACGAAGTCTCGACGAAACGTACGGCGCAGCGAGCACTATTGACTGCGAGTAATCAAGTGAGTCAGCGCGAGCCTCGGCGTTGAGCGAGACATGAGGAAGGGGCGCACGCTGCCAGGACATTGTCCGCTTTTCCTCGTCAAAGCGAGCACCAACAAGCTGCGCCTTGGTCGAAACGATGTCGGGTCGCGGTTGCAAGGCCGATCCATTCGCGGCGTTCGCGGTCAGCCTGAAGCTCAGCCGAAGTTCGTATTCATCCGCGCCGAGGTCCATGATCTTGGCTACGCCGACACCGAGATTGATGCCGGCCTGCGAGACCTCGACCTTGCCTTGATAGTACTCTACCGGCGTGCGCTTCGCGGCGGCAACCGTACTTGAGGCGCCAACCCTACTTGAGACAGGGGTCTTAGAGCCCGCCTGTTGCTTGCGGCGACTCTTGGCAGCGCGGGCAGTGGAGCCGCCGTCTGATTCGCCAGAGATGTCCATCTCGTCGTCCGACTGCTCGTCCGACGAGGACGAGATCGTGATGGGGTCCATCTTGAGCACCGAGTCGGCGTCCGAGTCGTCTCCGCCGGCACCAGCACCCTTACCGTCCATCGGGTCGTCGTCATCGTCGTCCGACAGCTCCATCTCAATGATCTGCTTGATCTGCTTTGGGGAAGCAATGATAGACGATGCCGCCCTCGACGCGCCAGATGTAGCCGACGTCCCTCTCTCGCTCGCTCTGAGTTTCCCGCCGCCGCTGATCGTTGCAGGCACCCGCAGCGACGCAGATGATGCTGTTGAGGCCGTCGTTGCGAGTGAGATCGGGGCCGAGATGGTGCCTGAAGGGGTAGAGAGCGTGCCAGAGTTGGGGGGGACGGCCATCGTCCCGCTCGACTGTTGCTGAGCGGGCGTGAGCGGAGGCTCGACAGAGGCAGGCTGCGGGATCGTCGGTAGGCCCCTGATGCTATGGGGGCGGCAATGAGTCGGGTCGGCACATCGGTTAGACAGGAAGGCTACAAGACATGCTCATGCAGGCATGAGGATGACGCACGCCCGCTGGATTTCCTGGAGTGTGTCCTCAATCTTGACCCTGAGTCCTTTGCTGCATATGTTCGCAGGTCGACAGTCAGTATTCGCCTTGCGGGGGCAAAAGTTCGAGTATATCCTACACGCGCCTGAGCGTAATTGTGCTGTCGACCTCGACGATTTCATCGTCGCTCTCATCGGCGCCAGGGGCGAGAGCAGGGGGGACCGCCATCTCGGTCGCCTCCGTCTTTCCTACTGCTGGAGGCGAGTTTCTCGGGACAGGGACGCTCAGCATGAAGTCCTGAGCTGATCGTCTCCGGCGCTCCGACTCATCCACCGCCTCAGGGGCCTCGGCGAGCATCACGCCCTCGTTGAGCTTCGAAAGAGCGGCGATACGCTCGGCGTCACGCTGCTTGCGGCGCTTCTTCTTACGACTGTTTTTCGAGCCGGTGAGAGGCTGTCCGTCCGCGCCAGTTGAAGGGTTGGTCGCTGTACCGGACCCGCTCGCTCTGCCGCCATCGTCGCTTTCCCTTCCGCTCGAGCCCGACGCGTCTGACTCATCGCTTCCCTCCAGCCCACGCTTAATGCGCTCCGCCTGCGCGGCCCGCTCACTGCCCGTCCGTGGTCGGCTGGTGCGCGAACTCGGAAACGTCACGGCAGTCGGGACGATGATGCGCCCTCCTTCGGGAAGGAACGCATCCTGATCTTCGGGCATGAAGACGGTTGGCGCGACGTGTGCGTACGTGTTGTTGCCCGGGTTGGCAGAAGAGGAGGCTGAGGAGGGACCGTTCCCTATCGGCCGGAAAGTCGCGACGAACCGAGCGGCCGCCGGCGGGCCTGGCTTGACGACGCCGGCGCCGTCAGAAGGGCCGTGGTCGGTCGGAGGAGCGCCAGCAGTTGATGTTGGGTAGGGTCTATCGGGTTGGTAATTGGGAGGCTCGGCGACCGCGATCGGGTAGGCGCCGATGTCGGGCGCCAGTGCCGAGCTGCGCGGGGCTGTCGGCTGGTTGATCTTCTGTCAAAAGGGAACGACGTGGTCAGAGTCAAGAGACGCTGAGTAATTCCAACTACGCTGCCTGAAGATGAGGCGACCGGGCCTTCTGCCGAAACGATACTGGACGAGACATGGACGTGCCCCTGCAAGCGACGACCGGATGTTGTGACTGGTGCAGGGGTGAACGGTACGCACGCGGAAGCTCGGACCTCCGCCTCCTCCCATGCTACCGCTAATCTTGATTGCCGTTTGATTCAATGGAGCACTAGCCTTTGGGCCTGAGACGGCTAGCGCTGTCGTCGTCGTCGTCCCGCCCGCAATAATGCGCTGCTGTTGCTGGCTAAGGCTGTTTGCTGCGGCGGACCCCGGCAAGGGCCGCTCGAAGGCCGTGCCAGACGCGACGGCCCGGTCAAGGGATGGTCCGCTGCCGGACTCTTGCGCGATCATCGGCTATGTACCCGCGGAATAGGTTCGGTAGTCTGGGAGGTAAGCAGAGGGGAGAGTGAGCAGGCGGGACTATAGATGCGGGAGCGCGTCCGTCTCGGTCAGGACGCGTCCGGGGGCGTAAGTCGTCGCGTCGCCGCCCAGGCTCAAGGGTCACTCGCGCGGACGAACTTGATGCACTGAACTAGAAGACGCCGGGTAGCGCGCGTCACGCTCGCTGACTAGGATCTGGGAGGAGGAGTGAGCTGACTTGAGTCCCGGGCGGAGGCGAGGCAGGTGCGCTCGGAGGCTCGTGCGCGGTTGGACGCGCCGAGGCCGCGCTGACGGTAACCTTAAGCTTGCCCCTTGGCCTGACCCTGACCCGACCTCTCGATCGTCGACGACTAACGACCAGTCGACTACCAGGCCTCCTCAATCAAGTCCGGACGGACGCACCTGCTGGCCAGGGAGCCCTATTGCGCGTCCGTCATGGCCGGGCTCTTTCACGGTCACCTGGTCGAATACCCCCAGATCCGCATCGATTGCTTTACAACCCCGCGCCAGCCCATCCCCTATCCTCCCTCTTCGGTCCTTCCAGCGTCATCACCATCAACGGTTTCAGGAAGCTCGGGTGGCAGCAGCAAAAGCAGTGTGGCCGGGTCACTCGAGCTCGATGTCTTCCCGCCGGCGAACCTGTACCTGCTGACACATGCGCATAGCGTCCGTCCCTCTCTCTCTCTTGTCGACCTGAGCATGCTGCGCTTGGGTCAGTCTCGTCGCGATATCAGCGCCAGTCCTGACGTTCAAAGCTCTGCCGCACGGACGACCCCACAGGATCATCTTGCTGGGCTCGCGTCGGTCGAAGGTGGCATCCGAATAGTCTGCTCTGCCGAGGTCCGCCCATCTCGCAGCCACTGCGCCTGACTGAGGGCGCTGCGCGCGAACCCCTCCAGCGTGCTGACTCTTCTTCCTTGTGCACATAGACGAAAGCTCTCGTTCTCTCGCTCGAGACCGGGGCCGCCCAGCGCAAACGTCTATCGGGAGAGCTCCCGCGCGCAAAGCGGACGTACGCCCACCTCCAGTCGGCCCAGACTGGCAAGGACATCCTCTACCCGCTCGCCTTTGACCGGCCGATGCGCTTTTCCCTGCCTTCACCCCGTCTCCGTAAAGCCGACAAGGGCAAAGGCAAGGCGATAGAGATGGAGGAGGTAGTCATCACGCTTCTGGACGCGAACCACTGTCCAGGCTCGACAATGTTCCTAATCGAAGGCCCGCGCGGCGCCGTGCTGCACACTGGCGACGTTCGGTCCGACCGAGCGTTTCGGCTCAAGCTCGAGCAAAAGGCGCTTGCTGGAGAGGGTCAGCTGAGGAGATACTTGTTGCCGGAGAAAGAAGGGGGCGAGAGGCTGAGGGCCGTATGCATCGATTCAGCCAACATGTGCGCAACAGGAGCCTGCCTACGATAGCCCAAATCAACCGCATGACGAGTGTACTGAATCAATCATTCTGCCATCTCGCGCTTCAGGCTTGGCACAGGCGACATGCCCGACAAGTCTGACGCAATCTCATCGATGGTCGCCCTCCTCGCACTCTACCCTCCGACTGCACGCATCTTCCTCAACACCTGGACTTGGGGCTACGAGCCGCTCCTTGCTGGTCTGCTCGACCAGTGGCCCGAGGACAAGCTACATGTCGACCGTTACAAGCGCAGCATCTACGACCGGCTAAGCAAGATTGAGGGTGGTGAATTGGCATACATGCGCGGGCGTATCGTTGGCGGAAAGCGTGGCTTCATTCAGGTAGGCATCGAAGACGACGCCGACGGCCAAAGCGGGGAAGAACAGGATGAGTTTGCCGACGTTGATCCGACTAGATGCGTCTCATTCCACCGGTCGACATCTGCGCCCGCAGCGGAACGCCCCCTTCCGGTCAGATTGCACGCCTGCGATTCCCGCCGTCGGTGCGAGGCCACCTGGCGTCAATCTGCTTCCGGCCCCCGCGCGCGCTTTGGCAGTCGTGGTACAGCCGACGATGTGCAGGAGGACATTGTTGTCGCGGTCAACCCGGCCGAGATGCGCATGGTCGAGTGGGACCTGTACGAAGAGGAAGTGCGCAGGCGGCTCGAGCGGGCTCAGAAGGGAGAGGGAGAGTGGCCGATCTCGCTCGTACGTCTCGACTCTTCGCCCGTTCCTTTGCCCGTGACCGAGATATTGATCGTGCTGCCGCCGTAGACAATCCCACTCGCCCGCCACTCGCCTTTGCCAGAGCTTCAAGCGCTCGTTGACCTTCTTCGGCCCTTGACAGTGTTTCCAAACTCGATTGTTGCCCGCCAGTCACCTATCGAACTTCTTTGCCTACCCGCTTGCTTTCCCTCGCTCATGCCCGCACAGCATCAGCAGCTCGCATCGCTCGCTAGCTGGTGGTGCGACGCTTTTGCCTCGATCAACAACCCCGGCGACGGACAGACCGTTTGGAATCGGACCGTTGCGCTCGTTGAGCAGACATCGATCCGTGAAGGTCTTGCCGGCCTCTATCCACCGGGCCACGTGCCGCCACCTCCTTCGATGGCCGACCTTCGAGACGTCGATGCCGGCCACCTCGTCGGTACAAAGGCCGAGCAGCTTGAGCTAAACCTCACGATCCACGCGGCGTACGCGGCGCGGACGGCGAGCGGCAAAGGCGTAGGGAGCGGGTGGGGAGGAACGGGTGGGCAGGCCAAGAGCGGACGGATGTGGACGGCGGCAGCGGCCTTCTTGAAGGAGATGGATGCCCGCCCGAAGGGCAAGACACGGGCATCTGAAACGCTGCCGTCGACAGAGCGTGAGCAGCGGTCAGCAGACGTGCGTCAATCTGTTCTCGCGTATCCCTTCGAGATTCTGACAAACTCCTCTCTCCCGATCGTTCTCACAGCCGTATCTGGACGCAGCTCGCAAAGCTGCTGACGTTGAGTGCGCGGTCGCCCTCAACCTCGCCGAGGATACTCGACTGGGCAATAGCCCCACCAGCAACGACTGCAGCAAAGGAGATGACGACGAGGACCTCAAGCAGGCAAACGCGCTCAGTCTCTGCGTGCCGTCGTCAACGCTTGGTGGACCGAGTGGGCTTCTTGCAGAGGAGAAGAAGAACGCCAGAGTGCGTTACTCCTCGCTTTCGTCTACAATCGTTCGTACGACGCCTGACAACACTGGCCCGTCGATGTTACACGCAGGTCGATGCCGAAACTTTCTCATCCGCATTCCAGGTCCTGCCAGTACATCCGCTGCGATCACTCAAACGGGAAGCTTCATCTGCCCTCTCACTCTCGTCATCGGCAGCCCAATAAGTCCAACGCCGCCAAGCCGGACGACCCACTGCCAGTCAACCCGAAGCGATCAAAATTACCCAGCCCACCGTCGGCACTGACTGGCATTGGCTCCTCGCCAATCGCGTCAGTTGCTCTCGTCCCAGCTCATCTCCAGACGGACCGCTTCGCCAAACGTCCCCGTCGGCGGTCGACTCTCTTTTTCTCCCCAACGTCGTCGGCCTCGTCCGGTCAACCGCCTTCATCATCCGAACCGATCAGCAAAGTCGACCCCTCACTATCGGTTGCGTCGGACTCCAGCGATGGTCAGGATCAAACCAGGCAAAGGGCTCAGCAAACCTTTGTCCAGAGTTCGAACGGCAAGATCCTCCGGCGTTTGGGAGGGGCAGCGGTCGCGTCGCTTCCTGAAGCGCCCGATGCGGGCGAGCGGTGAAATGCTCAAAGCTATGTACCCCACTGTATAATATTCATGAATGGCCACACGCCGCCCGGAAGGGACGGCCGCCCTGTATCAAGCATACTGTCTTTCATCGTCCGCTAAGCTCTAATCCAACGTCTTGGCCACATCCCCTTGCGGACCGTTGCCATGGTCGCGGCGCGCAGCAGCCTCTATCGGAGCCGGCCGAGCCGAACACCACCGTCGGCAGAAGACCATTCCGACAACCTGGCGAACGACTTGAGGACTATTTTGTGACGGTGGCATGCCCTTCTGCTCGACCTGCAGCTCTTCGTCGTCGCGACTAGAGGCGATCTTGGACCTCATTTGCGGCGTCTGGTCCTTGAGCACGTCGTCGGCCGGGCTGATGACGAGGAGCACTTCTATTTTGAGCCGAGCCGGAGCCCCCGGCGGGTGCGGGCTGAAACTTCCCCTTGCTCCCTTGATTGCTCTCATCCTTCTTTGCAGACCGCCACCTCTAACGCTCGTACCTAGCCACTGCATCACCATGTCGACATCACCCACCTCATCGTCGCTCGACGAGAAGAAGAAAAAGCAGCTAGCTGTCCGGCCCGAGGACCGCGAGACGATTGCTCCCGTTGGCGGCGTCAAGGAGGAGCGCCTGATTGAGGACGGCCCCGACGACGAGGACAGCTCGCTCAACGTCCAGATCTCGGAGCGCTCGATGAGCTGGCCGAGGACGGCCGTCTTGCTGTAAGTGCTCGCCTTTGTAGCTCGAGGTGCGAACGGGCGGACGAGCGGCTTGCTCGGCGAGCTCCTCATCCCCCGCCGCAACAGAACCAAACACGGCCAACCGGAGGGCCAGCCTCTATCGACCTTTGCCACACTCACGCATGCATTGTACTGACACTACTCTGTCCTTCTGCCTCAACAGCTTTACTGAGTATGTGGTGTTAGGTGAAGCTTTTGTTTTTCTGATGGCTGCCAAGTGACTGCGTTGCGCTTCTTTTAAGTGACAACTGACACCATCTCATTCCTCCGCAATCGCTAGCCATCCTCGCCTTCCCCAGCTCATTTGCCATCCTCGGCATGGCCGGCGGTGTCATATGTACCATCGTTGTCGGTCTCTCGGTCCTCTACACGTCGCACGTCCTCTGGCGCTTCTGCATGGCGTGAGTTTGCTGCTGCGCTTCCGGTTACCCGACGTCGGCCGCTGACCACTCGGGGCACGCGACAGCTACCCGCAATGCCGGGACATCGCCGACGTCGCCTATTGGATCTTCGGCGAGCATCGTTGGGCCTGGTACGCTGCTTTTACCGGCCTCGCTCTCGTGAGTCTGGTACTTGGCATGCGTCCCACAATAGCCGCAGCTGCTGATTGGCCTACCCTCCGTCATTGCTCGCTCAGAACAACCTCTTTATCATGGTGCGTAGGAGACGTTGATCACAGCAACGAATGCTTGAGCTGACGACCACTCACTGTGCAGGGTCTTCACGCGGTGCGTCATTGTTGAACAAGCGAGCTTTTACGCTCCTGCTTTGACTCGTTCTGACCGCAAGTCAATTATTCCTTTGGCTCCAGAACGCCGGCGCCACCGCTAGTACGTCCATTCGAGGCACCGAACATCTTCGACAACAATCGGAAGCCGCTGACCTTGCATTCCTTTTCCGCTTTACTCTAGTCAACACCCTCGGCTTTACAACCTGCACAACCGTCTGGGGCGTCGTCCTCGTCGTCATCATGTGGTGGGTCCAGGCTGCCCTGCACTCAGTTGGGTTTCGTACTGAAGCCTTCTTGGCTCTACAGGGCCGGATCGTTGCTGCGGGACATGCGGCATACGACTATCCTTGGCATCTTCAGGTGCGTACCGTTGCATGCAGTGGGCGAGAAAAACCGCTGACTGTGGCTGTGCTGTTACCCACCCTTCTAGCGCCGGAACGATGTTTATTTGCTTGTGAGTCCTTCATCGATCGCGGTTTGTTTAAGCCCGTTCATTCTGTTGACCATCCCTCCTCACTTACTTAGCCTGATTGTCGTCATCGGTCATGGTGTCCAAGGCACACCGAATGGCTATGTATCGGCTGCTGAAGCGACGGCAGCGACGCCAGAGACGTCTTTGGCTTGGACCGTCTGGGCGCCTGAGGGGACGACGTGGACCAGCGGCATGAGCGCCATGCTCAACATTGCGTGTCAGTCGCCTTGCAGAGGTATGACCCCTTTTCGACGACACTGGTGCTGACCCTTCACTTACTGAACCTCTCGCAGACACCTTCATCGTACGTATAAGCGAAAACTTCTGTAAAAGCGCATATAAAGCCCCGTCATGTCGGCACTGATCCACAAGAAGCCTGCATTTCTTTCTTGTTCAGGGCCAGGCTCTCATCCCCAGCTTTGTTGTGCGTACGCCTTTGGACTCGCGCACGAGTCCCTGGCACACCTAATCCGAGCTGTCTCTTACTTGCAGGGCGAAATGCACACACCCGAAGACTTTCCCAAGGCGCTCTACTTGTCGATGGCGGTAAGTCTCACGCTCGTCTCGCCGGTCCTGTCCTGCCGCTGAGTCTCATGCCGTTCCACAGGCCGAGCTGCTGCTATTTACCATCTGCGGCGCCGTCGTGTACGCTTATGTTGGCACCGAACTCACGACCGCGCCGGCCTACGGCTCGCTCATTGCCAAGTACGGCCGACCGGCGGCTGCCTTCACGCTTCCGACGATCATCGTCGTCGGTGTCCTCTACTCGCTCGTCACGTCGCGCGCGCTCTTCTTCCAATTCTTTGATGAGAAGTCGCCCCATCGCAGGACACACACGGTGAAGGGTTGGGCTATCTGGACGGCAATCGTCACCGGCGGCTGGATCATTGCCTTTGTCATCGGAGAGTCGATTCCGTTCTTCAACGAGTGCGTCCATGCCAGGCTCTTGTGATTGAGGTTCGCGCTAATGCTCGCATAAACATCCCTTCCAGCTTGCTCTCCCTCATCTCATCTCTTTTCGACAGTTGGTTCGGGTGCGTTGCAATCGGTTGATGGCCATGAGCGATGCGTTGCTGACCAGTTGCCCCCTTCCGCGGATTCTCGACTTCATTTGCGCCTTTTCCCATAACAGTTACGTCTTCTGGGCATTCGCTGTACGTTTTCAGTCGTCCAAGGCCGCACTGCCAACCCAGACGACGATCGCTGACTTCCATGCCAACTTCAGTACCGGCTTCTCTACAAGGGCCGCTATTTCGAAAGCAAGCTCCGCTGCGCCGAGACGATCATCAACGTCGTCCTGCTCTTTGTCGGTTTCTACATCTTCGGTGCTGGAACCGCCGCCTCAATCTTGTCGATCAAGAACTCCTACGCGACAGGGTCGATCAAGACCCCGTTCAGCTGCGTCAACAGCGGCTTCCTGTTTACTCGCTAGCTCTTTCTTTATCCTCGTCTTGCTCCCGTGTATCCCTTGCTTAGCAATCTCTTGTAGCACTAGCTTAGATCGCGTTGCCATGGCCTTTGCTCGGAAGTTCTGACGCTCAGCGACAGCGCAAATGCGAGAGAGTGGTTTAATGCAGAAGAGCAGAAGACGATGCAGGCGGCGGCTGAGCGTCGATGTTGCCTGCCTTATACCGGCAAGAACATTGTGATTCACGAGCGATGCATCGTTCATGCTGGACCTTGGCGTATAAGACCGTCGTAACGGATCCCGGATGCCCTTTGAAACTCGACCCTGACCTCCGACAGGATTGACAACGACGAATCGGTTCTTGGGCCCGTCTCGAGGATCCGCTCGGGGTGAGGTGGCTTGACTTGTGGTGGCTCATGGTCAGCAGACAGCCTACGACGGCTCCTTCGCATGTTTCAATTGATCACAATGCGACTCTTGCACGAGCCGTGCGTTAAGGGGCAATATGACTGTCATTTGCACTGAATCCGACACCGCTGCCAAGAAACAACTGAGAAAGATGACAGCGAAAGTTTCAGCAGGAAAGCATCCTAATCAGTCATCGCGAATGCTGTAAGGCGAGGGCTCCCTGGACACCGGCCGTCGTTCCCGGCCGCCAAATGACTTCTCCCGATCCGACATCGGCTTCGGCCGCTGCGAATAGCGCTGGGCCGACTTTGCCTTGGCCGACGGCGCCGACGGGTCAACCAGCCACGGCTTGCGCTGACGCCGCACCGGCTCGGCGTCCTCGGCATCATCCGCGTCCGCTCCATCGCCGATCGCCTCGGCATCGATTCTCCTGTCGGCCTTGCGAGTGAGAGCGGCCACTGCCGCCCTCTCTTCGTTTTGGGCAGCAAACTCGGCCCAGTTGCGATGATTCATGCTGGCTGTGAGGGAGTGGCGCGAAGGCTAGAACGATAAGAATGCGGGGGCTGGGTCAGTAAACCTTGCCTGGTCTGCGGGAAGAAAGGCACGGACCATAACGTGTATGGGCTTGTCCTTCCCTGTGGTTTTATCGAACGCCGAGAGGTTTGATCCGGCGGCCAGTACTTGCCGGGCAAGCTCACGTGTGGCAAAGCGAACGAAGGCGAAGCCCGTGTTGTTGGGATTGAGTCCGGCAGGGGAGAAAGAATTGTTCTCGCTGGCCGCCCTCTTCTCCTTGTGCGACTTGGGCACCGGGCCGTGACCTTCCCAACCCTTGTCGCCCCATGCCTTCTCGGCCCTCTGCCGGTAGAGGTAGACCTGAAAGATGGCGCCTTCGGGTCCTGTCGGATACGAGTGAAACAACTCGGTCGTTTCGACGGGCGGCAGGCGGCCGTCGAGGACGGTGACCGGAGATGCCGAAGCGTCGGATGCATCTGACGCTTGCGCCTCAGTGGCAATCGACTCCGAAGTGATGTTCGTCGGCGAGGTCGTGTCGCAAGTCTCCTTCTCGACTTCGGCCGTCACCTCACCCGACGATTTCTCGACAGGCACGTGGTTCGTGGGTGCAGCTTCCATCGCAGCCTCGGCGCTCGTCTCAGCCGTCGACTCCGGCCGCGAGTGCGCCTCCACCGCAACCTCAGGCGTCGACTGAACCGCAGCTTCAATGACGGTCTCAGACGCGCCGCCTTCGGCCACAGTCTCGGCTGAGACCAAGTGTAGTGAAGACATCGTCGCCGCGTCGGCGTCAATCTCGGTTGACTGGTGTGTGCCGGTGGAGGGGGAGTCCGGTACCGGCTTAACCGCATCCGGGACCGTGAGGAACGGCATCTTTTGGCGAAGGAATAGAGCAAAGCCCTTCACGCTGGAGTTCTTTGGAACGCTTCGGAACTGCGTAGAAGCGGGTAAAAATCAGAAGACGAAAAGCGGAACGGGAGGGGGGGGAATAGAGATTATCATACTCACGATGAGAGTCCGCGCCGTCTCGTCTGCCTCTTCGGCCGACGTCCGTCCGCCGAGACCCACCTTCGTCCAGGTGTCCTCATCGAGAACCGGCTTGGCGACAACTCCTTGTCTGGCCGACTTGTCGGCTTTCCGCTCGTCTCTGGACGCCGCTTTGCGCGCGATCGAAGCCGCCTTGTCGCCGGAAGCCTGGGCTGGTCGGCCTCCGTCCCGACCCATGCCGAAGGCTGTCCGCCGCTCCTCATGATCGCGACCGAACGCTGGCCGACGGTCGTCTCGGTCGCGAGCGAAAACAGGCCGACGCTCGTCGCGATCGCGCTCGCGGCCGTAAGAAGAGTGCGTGTCCCGATCGCGGCCGTAGGCCGGGCGATCCTCGCGATCACGACCGTAAGCCGGGCGGGCTTCGCGATCGCGGCCAAAGGCGGGCGGCCGAGAGTCACTTTCACGCAAAGCGTACGCCGGCCGAGGCGGCCCATCGAAACGCTCGCGAGGAGCATACGCCGGCCGGTCGTCGCGGTATCGACTGTAAGGAGCGCTATCCTCGCGGTATGAGGCTCGCGGGGGCGGCATGTCGCGATCGCGAGAAGAGTATGACGGTCGTCGGTCGTCATCGTCATCAAAGCGCCGGCGGGGCGGGCCGCGGTCGTCTCGATCAAAGGTCAGGGGCCTCCGGTCAAACTCCTCGTCAGGCATGCGACGCCGGGGCGGCAGTGAGTCGTCTGACCGGTAGCGCGCAGGCCGCTCGTCGTCGTCGAACCGCCGACGGGGCGGCGGCGGCCGGTCGTCATTCAGGTCGAAGCGCGACGCCCGGCGAGGCGGCTCGAAGCCATCGTCAAAAGCCGGACGTCTGCTGTAAGAGGCGGAGTCTCGCCGGTCGTCGTCCTCGTATCGCCTGCGGGGAGCATCATCCTCGAAGCGAGGGCCTCGAGGGGCGGCTCGCCGCGGCTCGTCGTCGAAAGAGCTCCGGTAGCGGCTGTCAGGCGGAGCGCCTCGCTCAGTCCGGCCGTAGCTCGTTGGCCGGCCGAAGTCACCATCGGCGTCTACCCGGGAGGCCCGAGCGGCCTTGATGCGGGCGTTGTTAGCCTCGAAGCGCGGGTCGCCCGCCTTCTCAAGCTTGTCGAGCCGCCAGCGAGCCTGGTTGTTGAGCTTGACTTCGAAGCCAGGGTCGGCTCTCCTCGGTGCCGGAGCCCCCGGAGCCGACTCAACCCGCCGCTCGGATACGTTAGCCAAGAGGTCTCTTAGGTCGGGCCCACTGGAGGAGCGAGGATAGGAGGCAGCAAGCGAAGTCGAAATGGAGCGGGAGAGGAGCGACGAAGTGGCGGGGAGGAAGGCCGACCAGGCAGCCGTCTGCGGCCGGTGGAGGCTGCTGGCCGACCGGAGGGTGCGCGAGAGCGCGAGGCAGGTCGACATGCGACTGAAAGAATAGACGGACAAGCTTGCGAAGAGCTAGCGAGGTGGAAAGGGGTGGCAGGAGGGCGGCGTCTGAGCGCGGCCACGAAGAGGAGACGCTGCGGAGCGAAATCTCGAAGCGCCTCCGAACTTCCTTCCGAGAGACGTAACAATCGAGCCCACCCCCGACCTGGCCACAGAGCAGCCAACGGCAAGCGATCCGCAAACAGCCATGAGATAAGGGTCTAATCAAATTGAGCCGTCTACAGTTCCCACATAGGGGTCACTCAGTGCATGCTGAGCACGAGCCGCTCAAACTCGCGCTGGAAGACGTCGGTCCCGGGCGTCTTCGTGAGAACTTCGATCCCCTTGGGCTTGCCAGACGGCACGTCAGCCACCTTCTCCTTGGGCTCACCGGCATGGCCATTGGACGTGACAATGCCCTGCTTCGAGCGGTCCTCGAGAAGCGTCTCCTCGGTGCCTCTGCGAGGGAGAACGGATGAGCGGGTCAGTCAGTATCGGGCCGCTGGATTGAGGCAGAGCGAGCAGCACGCACCGCCGGTCAACAACGCAGAGACCGCGCGTGAGCTCGCCGACGCGCTCAACGGCAAAGAAGCGGCGCGTCGTCTCAAATCCGTTCGAGCTGTTGCCATCAGTCCCGGCAAGTCCGATGGCGTACCAAACGACCCTGCGAGCGAAGCCAAGAGAAACGTCAGTCGGGCCAAACGAAGGCGTACAAGTCAACGTCGGGACGCACATCGGGTCGTGCATCTCCATCGCGTCGCCCAGGCCGAGGCTTTCGTAGATGCCCCGAACGCGGCCGAGGAAGGCGACGACAAAGTCGAGCAGCGGGCTCTTGCCCCGGGCCGCCTCGTCGCGCATCAGAATCGGGAACGGCACGGCGTGCGGCGTCGTAATATCGAGCGGGCAGACGACGATGTTGACGGCCTCGGCTGGAGGAAGCGAAAAGAGGTAGGCGCCGGCGTAAGGATCGGCAAAGAGGTTGAACTCGGCGCACGGCGTCGTGTTGCCCGGGACGTCGATCGCGGCGCCCATCCAGAGCACGCGCTTTGCCCGCGAGAAGACGGCCGGATTAAGCTTGTGCGCCGTTGCAACGTTGGTCACTGATGGCGGAGCGGGGGATGGGGCTCGTGATTGTCAGGCTGCGCGCCTTATCAGGCACCGGCTGAGGCCGGCACTCGAGTTCGACAGCAGAGAAACGTACGAGGACCGAGCGCAATGACCGTCACGGAGCCAGCCTCCTCCTTCTCAAGCACGTCGATCATCAGCTCGGCCGACGTCAGGCCCGACTCGATCGAGAGCGCCTTGGGCATGTAGTCATCGGCGACGGCGTACTCCGGGTGCGTCTCAGAGATGCCAGAGAGGCCGTCTCGGCCGTGCTACAATGTGAATGGAACCAGATCCGTTCTCGCAATCAGCTTTCAAAATCTCGGCGCTTTAAGTACCCGCCTTCCTGGAGGCCTCCTGTACGTACAAAGTAGGACGCGGTGTGGGCCTCGCCCTCAAACGGAATCTCGGCCCCCTTGGCCGCTACACGGATCTTGCCCGCGTTCGGGCCGAGGCCGGGCCAGCGCTTCGCCCAGTCGCCCGTGAAGGCGGCCTGCTCATCTTCGAGAACCTTGAAGAGCTTGCGGATGTTCGTCGAGACGTGGGCGCAGTCGGTGTTGCCAAACGTCGGCGTCAGGGCGGCAACCGAGAGGGTCGGCGAGGCGAGTGCGAGGAGGACGGCGAGAGCGTCGTCGACACCAACGTCGCTGGAGGAGGGAACGGCAGGACCAAAGCAAGGGCCGAGGACCGAGAGCAGAGCGATGAAGAATCCGGTCCGAGGGGAACGGACGGAGGTCGAGCAGGATGAAGGCAGAGTGAGGGAGAGTGCGAGCGTCAGCTGGGTCGCGCTGCCATGGCGAGCTACGGCGCAACGCACACATCGAGGATGACACGGCTGGACGACATGCTGATGAAAAGGGACGAAGGAAAGAAAGGACGGGTACAAGTGAGAAGGGATTGAGGAAGATGGTGGTCGGAGGGGCCGAGGACGACGTTGGGTCAGGCGAGGGCCGCTGCTCGGCGGGCGAGTCGTCGGTCGCTCCGACGGCCGCGGGCTGAGCCGCCGGGTCGTCCTCCGGCTGCCGGAGAGCCTTCCTCGCGTTACGCCGCGGCTTGGCTAAGCCAAATCGTAAATAGTAAGCGTCTTTCACAATGCTCTCACGCCATGACTCGCTTCGGCCGAACGAAAGCAAAGGGGAGGGCTTGGCTGTGCGTCCGACACGTCCTCCTCTCCGACCCAACCAACGACCTGTCGATTCCTTCCTTCCACCCTTCAACGCAGCCCACCTCACCCAACATGGCCGAGTCTCCGGAGCAGCTCGTAGGCAATCCTGTCCAGGGCGGCTGGGTCGTCCAAAAGTACGGCGGCACGTCGGTTGGCAAGTTCCTGCACGACATCACCGGCCAGATCATCCCGTAAGGCCCTTCTCTCCTCTCCCGCTCGTCGTCGAGGCCGGGTGTTTGACTACTGTCCTTCCCACCCACCCCTTCTCCCGGTTCTCGTCGCTCGCTCTCATTCTCTGTTCGCTCACAACTGCTCGCCGCCTGCACCCGCCTGCACGCACCTCAACCCCTCGCCTTCCGTCAACGGCCGCCGTCCCCGCGCCTAAAGGTCCTACCTTCCAAAGCACAAGGTCGTCGTCGTCTGCTCAGCTCGGTCGGGCACGACCAAGTCCAACGGCACGACCAACCTCCTGCTCAAGGCGGCGGCCGAGGCGAGGCATCGGCCCAACCCGGCCAACACGCGCACGCCCGGCGGCGGCCTCACCCGCAACGGCTCGGGTTTCTTCAGCCCTCAGCCGGCAGCGACGACGCCTAAGAACGCTCAGGCGGCCGAGCTCGCCGGCCTGCCCGACAAGCTTGACCGCCTGCGCTCGCTCTCATCGGGCGGTCACTCGCGCTCGGCCTCGCCCTCGCCCTTCGTCCCGCTGAGCTCGTGCACGCCGACGCCGTCCTCGCTTTCATCCTCGCTCTCGTCCCTTCCTGCCGTCTCGGCCCCCGCAGCGGCTGCGGCCGCTCAGGAGGACGAGACGCCCGACTTCAACCGGACTGTCGATCAAATCCGGGACGATCACTTCCAGTCGGCCCGAGGCGCTGTCAAGGACGACGGCCTGCTCGAGGAGCTCCTGGCCGAGATCGAACGCGACTGCGAGGGTCTTCGAAGCTTCCTCTACGCTGCCCAGGTGCGTCTCGACTGGCGCGCTCACCGTGCACATTGGATTTGCGTGTTGACTTGGCCTCAATCTACCAGATCATCGATGAGATTTCCGATCGCTCGCGTGACTCAATCATCGGTATCGGCGAGCGGTTGTCGTGCAAGATAGTTGCTGCTGCCCTGCGCGATAAGGGCGTCGACTCGGAGCTCGTCTCATTCGAGCACATCGTCCAGGCGACGCTCTCAGACGAGGAGGAACAGTCACTCGAGGGTCGCGAGGACGACCTCGAGGAGTTTACGCTCGACCAGGCGTTCTACGACCGGCTCAGCCGTAAGATGGGCGAGCGTCTGCGTGAATGCGGCACGCGTGTCCCCGTCGTGACCGGTGAGGTTCTTCAGTGTGTGTTTGCTTTCGCGTGTGCTCTGCTGACGTTTCTCCCGCTTGCCTTTGGTAGGTTACTTTGGCGTCGTCCCTGGTTCGCTGCTCAAGCAGGTTGGCCGAGGCTACACCGACCTGTGCGCGGCCCTGTGCGCGGTTGGCCTCGCGGCGGCCGAGCTCCAGATCTGGAAGGAGGTCGACGGCATCTTCTCGGCCGACCCGCGCAAGGTGCCAACGGCTCGGCTCATTCCGTCCATCACGCCCGACGAGGCGGCCGAGCTCACCTACTACGGCAGCGAGGTCATCCACCCCTTTACGATGGAGCAGGTCATCCGGGCCGAGATTCCGATCCGGATCAAGAACGTCGAGAACCCCGGCGGCGGAGGCACCGTCATCTACCCTCAGTCGGACTCGCCCGTCGCCTCGGTCGATGGGATCGAGCAGCTGCGGCCGGTTAAGCGTTTCCCGCAGCACCTGCCGACGGCCGTGACGATCAAGGACTCCATCGTCATTATCAACATCCATTCGAACCGCAAGACGATCTCGCACGGCTTCCTCGCCCGCATCTTTGGCACGCTCGACAAGTTTGGCGTCATCGTCGACCTCATCTCAACGAGCGAGGTCCACGTCTCGATGGCCATCCACGCGAGCCTCATGCGGCGCGACATCGACAAGATGGTCAAGGAGCTCCGCAAGAGCGGCACGGTGAGCGCCTCGCCAGCCTGTCACCACTCCCCGACCGGTACTCATATACTGACAACCTTGCTGCTCGTCCGCTTCAGGTTACCGTTCTCAAGGACATGGCCATTCTCTCGCTTGTCGGCCGGCTGCAAAACATGGTCGGTATCTCGGGCCGCATGTTCACGACGCTCGCTGAGGGGAATGTCAACATCGAGATGATCAGCCAGGGCGCCTCTGAGATCAACATCTCGTGTGGTGAGTCATTCGCTGTTTGGCTTTGCTTGCGCACGCTCTCGAGCTGACCAGCCTCAACTATTTCTGCAGTCATTGAGGAGAAGGACGCAGTCAAGGCGCTCAACCTTGTCCACAGGAGCTGTCTCTCCATCCCCCCTGCTGGCTTCTGAGCCCCCACCGTCTCATCCGCTTCGCTCACCGCCCGCTGGGTCCAACCCCAGCATGACCACAATTCCGCTTCCGCCTCGCTCCCCGCACCTTTCGAAAAAGGCGTAACCCCTGTTCCACGCTCATGGCGTGGACTCTAGAATCGCCCCTGAACTTCACGACCTGTCGTCTGCTTTCGCTCCGCCTGCACCGCCGCCGTCCAACCGTCGCAACCCTTCCTCGAGTCACTGTCTTCCGTACCCGGCCCTTCCCTGTTGGAAATCTATTCCCGCCCCCACGCCCCTATTGTGCTTCTACCGTTGATCCGATGCATTGCTTAGTCATAAGCGGCGCACGCCTGTATGCTGGCTTAGGAAAAGCCAGGGCGAACCCAGGCGGCAATGGTGTGGCGTCCGAGGATCAGGGTCCGACCGCGAGTCGGACGCAAGTCGCCCCGAGCGCGCACAAGGCCGTCTGACTGGTGACGGGCTCTCTCCCTGCTCATTCGACTCATCCCCACCTCTCCTCGTCCGAGCTCATCGACCTGTCTAGCATGCGGCCAACACTTCCTTCCAGGTCGTTTCTCTCGTCGCTCTTCCCGGGCGCACGGACAGGCACGGCGATCTCGCGGACCGAGACGGGCGGCCTCGTTCAGTGGAAGCCGAGGATCCAGGCTGGTCCGGACGACTATCCGAAGCCCAACACGCAGGTGCGTCGTCTCGCAGCTCCGTAGCTCAAGCTATGCTATCTCTCGACGTGCTGGCAGCATTCCCGAGCTTGGCGATACCTCGTCGTGCGTCCCTGCGCTACGATCGACGGCTGACGGGTCTGCCTGTTCGCCTGCCATCCACCGCTCGTCAGAAATTCGACTACGAGGTCCGTCCGCTCTGCTTTTCGCCCCTGCCGCAATCTGCAGACCTTCGATGAGCGCAGCTTAACTGGCTCTGGGAGCATATTTAAGGCGGCCATGAATCCCTCGCTTGCTTCAAGTCACTGACCGCCGCCGGCTCCGCTTGTTCCTACGCCGCCGCCCCTAACTGGTCATAGAGCACGCCGCCCGATCCGCCGACCAAGAAGCTCAAGTCGCTGTTCGTCGGTATTTCGTCGGTCGTCCTCGGCTTCGGTCTTCCGGTCTGGATCATCTACTCTCAGGTGTCAGTCCTGCATTTGCTCAACTTCGCCCATGCTCTCGCTCGGCTAGGCAGCTGAACGACCCCTCACTGGCCGCCCGCCCGTTTGCCCGCAGCCTCCTCCGGCAGAACAAGGAACGCGCTCAAGAGTTTGTCGAGACGCTTCCCGTTGACGCTGAGGTGCTCCGGCGGGCAGAGATTGCGCTTGCCAAGCGAGCCGAGCAGGAGGAGGCGCTCCGGCGGAAGCGCGAGGGTGGCCTCTACGAGCCCCGCCAGCCGACGGCACCCGCCGTCTGAGCCGCCGCCCCTAGCGCCTGGCTCCGGCCCGCCGGCGACGAGTAACGACTTTGACGACGACACGAAAACAACAATCTTGGCCGCTGTGCGACAGCGGGTAGCCAGAGTGGTACGTCCCTGGCCAAACTGCCAGAGCTCTCCTTCGTGCTTGCTGACGCTCTATGTCCACCCTGTATGATCGGTCCAGAAGAGCGCGGCTCCCCTTGATCGCATGCACATGTACGTCGCTCCGGCCCCTGTACTCTACTCTACGGCTCGTCAAACTCACCGCGAGCACTCTGCCCGGCCTCTCACTATCGCCTGCAACCTCTCGCAGATCTTATCCTGGGCTGCGTGATCAGCAGGCAGGCCTTGGCTGAGCGGTGCGTGGTTCCAAACAATCATCGCTTGTCAAGACGGAAGGTCAGAACTGACCGATCCTAATCTTCACCTCTTACTTGTTTGGTTAGGCTCTTCGAGGGTGAGTCGTCGCCCCATGCGGCTGCCATCGGTGGAGTTTGGCGACTGACGAGCGAGCTTTGGCACAGGCATCTGCTTTGGTAAGGCGCGCGAGAGCAAGACAGAGAGGTAGTCAGCACCGCTTGAGTGACTTTCTCGCGTCGGAGCCTTGTCGTGCGGCTGTTTGGTGTGCCGACGAAGAGAGGGAGCAAGAGACTAGGCAGGCCCAATTGAAGGAAAGAAAGGGGCCGCGCGAGCGACGTTTGAGAGTTGGCCAGCAGCAGGCGGCGGGCGGCGCGCGCGCGGGGGCTGGGAGAAAACCTTCGCGCGGGCCGCCGAGCGCTAGGACCCGCCACAACACCTCCTCCTCGCGCCTTTCCGCCTCGCTTAGCTCGTTCCCCTCCAAGCAAGCCGGCCTCGCTCTGGCGCTCATCGTCTGCTTGCCGGTCGCATCCACCGCCTCTTGCCGGTCGATCTGAAGCTTTCGTTGCCGGGCGGATGCTGAAGTCGAGCCGGCGGCAGGCCCGCCTGACTAACAAGACCCGGCTCTCGGTCAGCCGGGGCGAGCTCGACGGCTCGGAAGTCGTTCTCCTCGAGGACGAGTACTCCAAGGGCAACCTCAATCAAGACGGCGTTGAGAAGGGCGAAGACCAAGGTACGTTTTCCGAATCATCCGATGCTGCCTTTAGGTGGCCGATCTTCCATCAGGGCCCTCTCTTTCCCCTTGCCATCCATCCCTATCCTCCCCCTGTCTCGTGGCACGCGCGTCGCGAGAAAACTCGGACGCTTTTTCTCCGTCGCATCTCTCCGTTGTCGCTCGTCGGCCAACAAGTCCGCTGACCCATCTCTCGTCCCTGCAGAACACCACCTTCAGGCCGCCATCTCGGCGGCGGCCATCCGGGCTGCGGCAACGCGCTCCGGCTCTGGCGGCGGCACGGGTTCGAATGGGGGCTCGCCTGCTCCGACCTCGGCTGGAGGGTCGACTCCGACGACCGGCGGCAACGCCCGGACGTCGACGACCAACCTTAAGCCGCCGCCACCGATCGAGGAAAAGGCCTACCACATCCCGACTCCCGACGCGACCGGCATCGTCGCCAACTATGCTGCCCTCTACCCGCGCAATCAGTGGCAGGATCCGTCGGCTTACGTTCGCTTCTCCGACACGGTCGAGGAGACGAGCGCCGGCCCGTCCGGCCTAGGCTTCGGCTACACACTCGACGAGCGCGACGACGAGTGGCTCCGCGACAACAATCGCATGGCCCGTGGCGAGGGCACGTCCAGCGCCGCCGGCACACCTAACGGCAGCCGCGCAAAGGGGAAGGAAAAGGAGGAGATTGTCGTCCCAGCCATGACTGAGGACGAGTTCGAACTTGTCATGGGCTTGATGGAGCGCTGGACGGATGAGAAGTACCCGACGCTACATACGGTGCGTCTCGTTCCGTCGCCTCCTTCCCCTTGCAGCCATGAGCTGATAATTTTCTGACCCTTCCTCTCGCAGGACATCTCGCGCATCCCTGCCCTGTCCGACATGGAGTCCTTCTTCTCGCATCCGCTGCCGATGACTTTCTTCCCGTCCTACTCCGTCCCGCCGGCGGTTCCGCCGCCAGGGATCCTCTGTCGGATGGCCAAAACTGTCTATCCACATTGGCGCGAGCGGCGAATCGCTGCCGGCGGCAAGAATATCATCCCTCAACTCAATGTACGCTTCCATCAGATGCTTGCACTCGCTCCTTAGCAATGGCGTCCTGACGCCCAGCCTCCGCTCCGCTTTGCCCCTCAGTACGATGAGTCGAATGATGGTGACCCTTACGTCTGCTTCCGGCGGCGCGAGGCCAAGCCGGTCCGCAAGACGCGTCGGACGGACTCGCAATCGGTTGACCGGCTCGCGCTCCTTCAAGCCGAGCTTATCAAAGCTCAGCAGCTGGCGGCCGACACGCTCGCGCGCGAGCGGCGCAAGCTTGATCTTGTCCTGGTCGAGCGAGAAGCCTGGGAGGCTAAGCTGAGGCTAATCGACGCCAAGCGCAAGTACCCGGCGTTCCCGCTCAAGCCTGATGAGGAGGAGCTTCTGTTTCGGACCGGCATCGGCTCGACCAAGAAGCAGCGCATGGCTGATCCCGTTCAGGCGCGCGAGGAGAAGGTGTCTAAGACGGCGCGCAAGCGCGAGAGCCTCGCCGGCCGCGACAGCGCCTCGGCAACGGGCAGTCCCGCGCCGGGCGAGCCCAAAGAGAAGCGCGAGGACCGGCCGCCCCCGATGGAGGCGCTCAAGGAGCGGATGGCCAACATCCAGATGCAGATCGAGCGCGACGTTGCCCGCAAGCGCGAGGGGGACTATCAGTGGGAGGACCAAACCGACGTCGCCTACCAGCCGCTCCCGATCCCAGCCCAGGCCCGCATGTTCCGGCCGCTTCTGCCCGAGCCGAGCCCACCTGGGTCACTCGCCGGCCCCGCCTCACCGCCGCCGTCGACCTCATCTCGCAGCTCGACGACGTTCCGGCTTCGGCGAGGCCGCGGCGGCATCCTCCGCGTCGACCGGCACATTGAGCACCGTCCGCGGCCGTCACATCGCGGCTACCGACCGTCGACGCGATCCGATGGCGGGACGACCGAGGCGCTCGTCAACGACCTCTTTCCCAACTCGTACTTTGGCTACGCTTCGGAGCACCCGCTCCGGCCGCTTGAGGACGACGCGGACGAGTCGGACGCGATGGACGGCGTCGTCGAGAGCGCGCCTGCTCATTCGCATCCCTCAAACTATGCCCACCGGCCTCGTCACACGCCGGAAGAGATCGACTTTGGTCGCCGTGTGTCTGAGCGATGGCGGTACGACGCCGAATTTGGCGTCGTCGGCGCCGGGATGGGCATGCGCGGTCTCGAGGAGGAGGAGCGGGTCGTCGTTGACGAGTACGAGGAACGGTGCGTTTTCTTCGCCTGGCACGCCGCTGAGTAACGTCAGGATCGCCGCTGACTTATGCTCACCCCGCTCTACTCTAGTCACCTGCGCGTCCGCCTCGGCCTCTATCAAGAGGGTGACCTTCAGATCCTCTCGACCGACTCGACGCACCTCCTCGCCGCCCAGAAGGCTGCTCTTGAGCCGCCGGAACGGCCGCCACCGGTCATCCTCGTCCGGCCCGCGCCCCCGCCGCCGGCGCCGATCATGCCCAACATGCGTCGCGCACCGTCCAGCGGACCGGGCCTCCCTCGGCCGAACGGCATCAACGGCAGCCCCAACCTTGGTCCGGCTCAGATCCCGGCGATGATGGCCGCATCGAGCCCACTCGCGAACGGGATCGAACGCTCGGCTTCCATGGAAGGCGGCGCTGGCGGCATGACCAAGCCCCTCGTCGGCTCGCATCTCAACGGCCAGCAGCAGAAGCGGCCGCCTGGCCCGCCTGGTGGTCCCGGCAACGGCGGCAATTACCCGGGACTCCCGCCGAACGCCAACGCCAACGCCAACTTCATGGCCTGGCAGAACAAGGTGCCTGGCGCGGCGAACCTTGGCTTCCGAGCGCCGACGCCGAACGGCGTCCCACTCGGCATGGGATCGCCCCAGGTCCGGTCGGCTTCGATCCCGTCGCCGATTCCGGCCCACAACTCGCCCATCCCAGGCCACATGAGTCCGCATCAGCAGAATCTGCAGGTCCAGCACGTCGGCGGCTCGGGCTAAAAGAGGTGGGCGCCGGTCTTCCACCACTCGCTGTCACTCCCGCCTTCTATCTCTAGAAACTCGATGGCCCGGCTCTCTTCGCCTGATGAGCTGTTTCTCGATCGCGTCGCCTGTCGGACAACGCCGGTCGAGACGGCTCCTCTCCGCCTTCTCCTTACGACATTTCGACGCCCCTCCGCTGCAAACCATCCAACAACCGCCGCTCGCTCCTCGCAAAACAACTCAGTCTTCTTAAAGACCCTCACTGTATTCTAACTTGCACTGCATCTCCCTCCCGGACCGCTCCTTGGCCGCGACCTCGTTCAACTCCCTCCCGCCTGCCTCCATCGCTTTTATTGTGTCCGCCCCCACCCCACCTTTACATCACGCTCGCAGTTCACGAGTCAACCCCCCGTTGTACATCGATCCCAATCAATGCGACGAAAACCTATTTCCTTGACGAACGGCGCGGCCTCGAGGGGAGGGGAGTCATACAGGAGAGTGCGAGATCGTGGCGGGCGACGCCGAATCGGCGAAAAAAGGGCCGTGCTGGCTAGCTCGCTGTTTTGACCGCCCTTCCAGCGGGCTCGGGAAGGACCGTCGACCGCCGCAAGAGTCAGCAGATGCCCGAAGGCTGCTCACGAAGATCGGGGAAGGGGGCGGAAAGCGTGCGTGTGACGAGCGAGCGTGCGTGCATCACATCGCGCCAGCGCCGCCGCCGTCGATCGACAGCTAGGCGGCATACTCGAGTCTGATGCCGCGAGAGGAGGAGAGCGAGAGAGCGCGTGTCTCCTGTAAGCATGGCGTCGCAGAGGGGCTGCTGATGTCGACAGGCCGAGCAAGGAGCAGCAACAGCAGTCTGACTTTGACGTGACCGCCTGTCGAGCTGAGGGGCGCTTGCAGCGGGCGTGCACACGTGGTGACTCTGGCAAGTGGGCTGCTGCGCGCGCCTGCGCTGCCATCACGTTCGCGCCATTTCGCGCCTCCGACGCACGACTTGGCTCAGCCCACCGACCGACCCAAAGCCGCCCTTAGCTGACCCGCAAGCCGGTGCAAAACTCGCGCCATGGGCCGCTGACTCGCACGCTCGCTACTCTGACCACCACCCTCTGCTCGACCTCAAAAGGAGCTCCATCTCAACACTCTCTTCCACATCGCCAGCCAGCCGCCCAGTCCCACCCGCAGCCCAGTCGATCCCCGCAGTCACCAGCCGCACGCCGCCTTCGGCCAGCCAGCACGTCTTCTCCGTGACCGGTCGTCCGCCGCACAGTCATGGTGAGACCACCACGCCTCTTCGCATTCTTCCCGGCTCGTCTCAAAAAGGGCAGGGAGCTGACATCTCAAGCCCATGCCCCTCTCCCGCAACAGGCCGCCATCAACCAGCCCGCCTCGCACATCTCAACTATGCTCTACTCGAGCCTCCTTAGCCGTCAATCGTACACGACCTTCGCCGAGGCTGGGCCCTCTACCTCGGTCGCTGCCGGTCGGCGTCTCGCGTCCCCTCGCAGCGGCGTCGTCGCCCCGGTCTTTCACTGGGCGTCCGACGGCAGCAGCGACGACGATAGTGACAGCAGCGACGACGACGACCACTATTATCGTGGTCGCTCATCTTACCGCCGGCCCGTCCCTTTTGCTCTTGTGCGTCCTTCTTTCACTGGCCCCTGTAGGTAGTCTCGGACTGACTCAATACCCCCTTTCTCTTCAGCCCACAATCGGCCCCTCTCAACAAACCCGGACCATCCTCCCCGAGACGGTCCGCTCGCCCCACGCAACGTTCGCGCCGATAGCAATCCCACCATCGCCGCTCCAGCTCCCTTCGACGTCGGTCGACCCGCTCTACCCCGATCGGCCGGGCGAGTCCCTCATCTCGATCCGCGCGCTCTCGGTCGATTCGCTCGCGAGCGACCTCTTGGGCGGAAGCCGGCGGCGGCGGTCCGTCGCTTCGCCCACACCAACCTTGAACGACGATGACGCAGTCCCGGTCTCCGTCCTCCGCCGGTCGCCGTCGACCGCCTCATTGGCCTCGGATTCGTCGACCGACTGGGACGGCTTCTCGGACGACGAGGACGAGGACGACGACATTGTCGGTCCCAGCTCGCCCCCAATGTTTGCCTGCGATGAGGCCGCAGTTGTCATCCGCCGCGGGTCAGATGAGAGCGACCACCTTCCCACTTTGCAATTTAACAAGCGTCGGACGAGCATCGAGGTCGTCCCCAAGACGCCGCCGCCGGCGTACAGTCTCGGTGGCCTGACCTCGTCACTCCAGCCCGACCTCGACGAGCTGTCGTTCCTCTCCTCCTCGGCGCGGTTGCGTCCTATTCGGGTCGCGGCTTAAATCCTTCCTGTTTCCATCCTTGATGCTCTCCGTCGCCTTGTATGATTCCTCTGCCCCGCTACATCACGCCCTCTTATGAACATGTCCCACTTCCGAACCCACTCTCAGCAAAACCATGAAGATTGGCACCCAAGCAAGATAAAAAGCGGCCTCAGCTGCTCCGAGCCAGACCGTCGGCGGCCTTGGCTTCCGCCGCCGCGTCCTCCTTCGCGCCCTCGGCGTTAGCCGCGAGGTCGTCGTCGACCGTCGCCGCCTCCTCGGCCGCGATCTCCTTCTCGAGCGCAGGCTTGATCGAAGCCTCCTCCTTGACGGCGGGCACGGCCGGCTTTTTATCCGACTCGGGTTCGTTGTCCTCGGACAGGCCCTGCGGAATGAGCAAAGAGAAAAGGGGTCAGCAAAGGCGAGCTTGAGTGAGTAGGACCGAGGCGAGACGAGCGGGGTGACGTACGCCATACTGCCGCGGCACCTGCGCGCCGATGCCGTTGTTCCATACCTCAACGCGGCGCCGGGCGAGGATGCTCACTGTTCATTTACCAGAAGCAAGAGGGGAATCAGCGCGGTAAGAGAGTGAGAAGGACAATCAGCGATGGGAGAACGAACTAGTAGAACCACTGGTGCCGACAAAGCCGGTGCCGAGCGATAGGATGACCGAATCAAGCAGCGTCGGATACCTGACGACCGGCAGCAGAAGCCCGTCAGTGCGTGAGAAATGCCACCACAACGCAGTACCCGCTCGAAGTGGGCGCACCAGAGTCCATGCTTCTCAATCGTCTGCTCGCCGTCGTGGTCGATGAGGTGCCAGCCGAGCTCGCGTACCTGGCTGAGGAAGCCCTCGTCGTGCTCGTCGGTCGTCACGACAACGTTCCGGGGTGTGACGCCGCGCTCCTTGGCGAGCCGCTTCCGAACGAGCTCAACCTTACGAACGTACTTCGAGAGGGACGAGTAGCAGTCCTTCTCCTCGGCTGCCTCAAGCTCCTCGGGCGTCAGGTCCTTGCAAACATTGCCGATGTCAGATCGCCGGATGTGGACCGCGATGAACGGCGGCGGGGCCTTGCCCGCCTTGTCCTTGACGCCAAACATTCGGCGGAGGTAGCCTCGAGCCATCTCCTCGAGCGCCGAATCCCAGTGGAGATGCTGGCCGACGGTGACCCAGGCGCCGTTCTTGCCGTGCTCGCTCAGCCCGGTCCAGTCCTCGCGGCCATCGGTCCCGCCCTCGCCGAGGTTGTAGAGGAAGTCAATGTAGAGGACGTGCTCCTCAGGCAGAGGGCTCGGGACCTCGCGTCCGCGCTCCTTGAAGTAGGCCGGCACGCCCTCGCTCAAGTAGTATGTCTGGAAGGGGTTCGGTTGCGGCTGGAAGAGCGACGCCAGCTCATCGAGCGAGGTCGACCGCCAGTCGACCTTCGGCTTGAAGGTGGAGGGCATAGGCACAAAGGTAGGCTCTGGGAAGGGACGGCCGAAGGGTCAAGTTAGCAGAGCGAACCAAAAAACGGAAGAGTGTTCGGGCCAAGGACGTGTCAGAAGACGCACTGATGCGGTAGGTGTCTAGCTGATAGCACCGCCGGCCGTTCGAGACGGGAACGTCCTTGTAGGTCTGGCCAGTCTTGGGGAAGAACTCGGGGTTGGTCATCATCCACGTACTCCAGCCGCCGAGCTCTTCTTCCTTCGGGTGGACAAGGTCGACCTCTTCGCCGTAGAGCGGCTTGGTCTCGATCCGCGTCTTGAGCTCTTCGATCTGGACGATGGGCATGCCGAGCGTATGCGCCAGTCGGGACAGATCAAAGACCTTTGTGAACGGCATCGAAGGCGGGATGTGCTCCTCGTCATCGATGTAGCGCAGGTGCCGCGAGGGCGGGAAAGGGAAGAGGATCGGCACCCGGCCGGTCATCAGACCAAGATGGATGACTGCGAATCAAGGGTTAGGTCAACGGTAACCCAAGCCTCGGAAAGTAAGTCGCTGCAACTAACGATTAACGCCCATGATGACGTCGTTCGCTAACATGGACACATGAGAGGAGCAGGTCAAGTCAGTACAGGAGCGAAAGGTCGACTGGCAGGCCGAGCCCCAGCTGCCGGAGACGTACTCCAGCCCGAGTGAAAGCCCGACATGATGTACTTGAGGTCGGGCCTGAGGTTCTCGCGGAAGTTGTCTTTGCGCCCATGTGAGCGCAGGGCGCCGTCGCTCGCCAGGCGGCCAACGTAGCTCTGGTCGTGCCCCCAGCTGACGAGCCCTGTGACTGAGGACGACGCGCCGGCGAGCGAGTCGTGCACCGGCTCCGAGACAACCGGGAGGAGAGCAAGCACAACCACGAGGATTGCGCCTGTTAATATGGCCTACAAGCCATGCGACAAGGATGGGTCAGCGACCAGTCCTTGCAGCTACAGGCTCAGCAGGGGCGGCGACCGGAAGACCAGAGGTGGCCGGAGGTGGTCAAGACGCACGATCCGCTGATTGAAGGATCGCCGCTGAAGAGCGTGCCAGACGGGATTTGATCCCAGTTTCGACAGCAGCGTCGACCGGGTCTGAGGTGACAGAAGTGTGTACGAGGCCTGGACCATGGCTCGGGGGGGGGGGACTCGCGTCGAAGGCTAGGCAACCGGCGCGTCGATCAGGGGGTGGTGCGGGAGCAAGCCCGGTAGGCAAGAGACCGGGAGCTGGACGTCGAGAATGCAACTGGGACGCTTCGGAGGGACCTTGCTGACGAGTCTCGATGCGAGTTGCTCAGATGACAAGACAAGCTGGGCAGCTGGAGGCAAAGGTGGAAGGTGGCGAGGCTGTAGTTCGGAGGGACGAGGCGGCTCGTGCGCGGCCGGCCTGTCTTGGCCCACGCGCCGGCCGGAGCCGGAGCCTGCTCTGGCGCCTTGCCTACGAGCTGGTACTCGACGCCAATCTCTCGCACAGCCTACGCGCACATGCTGAATCTGTACTGGGCGACCTCTTGGAGCTACTCGCTGCTTGTCTAGTCGGCTTCCACCAGGTGGCAAGCCGGGCAAGGCTTTCCTCCGCTCGGCCTGTCTCCGGCGGCGCGTCTCGGCCGGCGCGTCGTTAAGCGCAACGGTCGCGCCGACCGACCGACGATGGCCTCATCCATGCCACTCAATCAATACGGACCCCCGACTGCCCTCAACTCCATCAGCTTCAAGAAATTCAGCATGCGCTCCTCTCCATGGCACTTACCGCCAGACTTTCCCCTTGTAATCTTTGGTCAGCTCAGCTAGCTCGAGCTCCAATGCGTCTGATCGGCCAGCCGACTTCTCGGTGATCGTCCTGGACGCCTCACTTAACGCTGCCGCCTTCCGTGAACCCTTCGTCGCCAACCAGGCTGTGGCCTGCCTCGTCGAGGGTGCTCTGGTTGAGTTCAGGCGAACCTGCCTCCCGAGGACCTCGTCAACCGACCAAGTGGCGCCCGGGCTCCAGGCGTTGTCCACCTGCGCCTGCGGCTAAGCCCGAAGCCAACCCGTCGTGCTTTACCCCCTTGGCTCAGTGGGCTTCGTGGCGGGCGCCATCCAAGCTGAGTGCAGTCAGGATCTTTCGCTCCTGCCATGAGCTGCCGCATCCTCTTCTGCTGGATCTTGCGGCTCGCAAAGAGACGGCCACGTCGCCCGCCGTCGCCCGGTTGACGCTCGACTCGCCCGGCACGATCGATTTTGGGAGCCGCGGCACATGCGTTCTCCGAGACCCGGACGATGTGACGGTCGAAGAAGTCCTCTCAGCTATGTGCAAGGCGCTTGCTCAACCCGCATTGGTCGCCGACAGTTATAGCTGCGAAGGCTTCGTCCGCGAGTAGGAGGTAGAAGAGCACGGGGACCATTGTCGTCCAGACTGGTTTGTCAAATGCGACGAGGAGTACGGGAAGAGGATGGGATTGCTACGGCGACCCGGACAATGTCGACCGCGATCGCCCGATAAAGCTACTGGCCCCCAGCGCCCCCAGTCCCGCCTGCGAACCGCTCGATTGGCCTGAGACCGGTCGCGCAGGTGCGCGGATGGGCCTTGTCTCAAAATGTCGCGTTGTCGCTGGCCGCTTGCACTTGATCTGGGTGGCCATTTGATTTCATGAACCTGTGCTTTCCGCCTCTTGACCCGCGCAAGATCCAGGGCTAACCTTGCTCTCTCTCGCCCGTACTCACGATTTGTCGATCGTCTCCTTTGTGACGTGCCATTTGCATTGCGGCTCTCCTCTAGCCCGAACTCCGCCCATTCGTTGTAGGGCTTCTCTTGTCTGTACGAGTCATGCTATACGATGATTCGCGCACAGGCGATTTCAGCTTAGGGCGTGACAGCTAGAGGGAGATAGTTGTCGTGAGGCATTGAACTCACCCCCGCCAGTCGCCCCTTTCTTTTGGCGCGCCTTTCGCGCGAAGAGACTGCACCTCGCGACGTCATCGAGCTGGGCCCATTGTCCGTCGACCGTCACACGGCTCAAAGACTAATCTTTTCTCACTCAGTCGCGGCCCTAAGTTGCCGTCACGACAGTTGTCGCTCGATCATCCGCTTGAAGGGCAGAGCGAGGAGACGATGACGATGTGCCCATGCACCTCTTGCACTTAGCAGGCCTGATTTGCAGGCAGTCTGTCGAGTCCCGTCATGCATGCGTCAATTGCGTGCGAGAGTTGTCTTGGTCCTAGCGGCACTCATCTCCGGTTGTGGAGGGGTCCACGCAGCCCCTTTTCATCGCCTGCCCGGCGCGCCAACAGGAGCGACAGAGTGAAAGCTCGACGTCGTCCGTCCTCTCGCCACCCACCGTCAACCACCGCCATCACCACCTCGATCTCGACCTCATCTCAACCTCGTTCTCGCTGCCATGAAGACCCGCTCGGCCACCCGCCGCGCCGCTGCTCTCCTTCGGTCCTTCCCCTCGCTCCCGACCGAGATCTGGCTCGAGATTTGCGGCTACCTCTCGTACCGCCAGCTCGTCGCCATCATCGGCCGCCTCTTCACGCTTTCACCGCGAGCTGCTCGCCAGCCGGTCCCTCGACAAGCAGCTCTTCCGGAAGGCGATCAGCGAGGAGGACAAGCGCTACGTGCTTGACCCATATCGGAAGAGGATGACGGTTCACCCCCTTTTCAGGAACGTCGTCTGGTCAGGCGTCGAGGACGACTTTTACCTCGCTCAGGACACAGAAACGTCGGTTTTCGCCTTCCTGATCCCGGCTTTGTCCGAAGATGCTACCTTGCCGCCGATCGCCAGCTTATGCGTTCAAGTTTCGACTTGGATGGACAACATATCTATCATGGTTCAGCGCTCGACGGGGGTCACGGTCAAGGACGTGCTCGCAGTTGTCCGCGACTATCTGTCCACCGTGACATTAAATGGAGAGAGCCGTGACTTTGGCGATTCTGTCCAAAACATCGGCACAGCGCAACGCAACAATGTTTTGATCCTCGACGTGGGCAAACTCTTTACCTTGAAATTTGTTGCCGTCGCCGACGGCAGATTTACACCTGAGCCGCACCTTTACGTATTATCCCGATTCTAAGGTACGTTTGGACCTGATGTATTCGGCGTCCATGCCCCTCTGGTTGTTGATTAAATGTTGTCGCTTCTCACCCGCTGCAATGAGCTGCAGTAGCATGGTGTGCGAATCCCATCCCCTTGTGACCAGCGCGTCCAGCTCACGATTGGAATGTAAGTGATCTTCTCGCCCTCTCCCCACCGCACCCCTTCAGAAGGTCGACTGAAGCGGGTCTGCTTCGCTCGTCCCCTCCTTTTGGCTCGTGGCCAAACCTGCCGTCGCATTGTCTGATACGACGTTATGGCCGAAAGGATGATGACACGCGTACTGATGAGCGGATGTAATGTTCCTCAACCTTTGCCCTCTTGCGGGTCAACTGGGCCGCTCTTGATTCAACCCTGCTTGAGACGATGGTGGAGGCGGACGGGCGAGCGTGCGCCCTAGGACGGGTGACGGCGCTGCCGCCTCATCACATCTGGGCTCTCATCGATCTTCCCAGAGTCGCACTCACACCCAATCATGACAGCTTTTAGACCTAGACAAGGGGCTTATCTTCGAAGATCGCGCACAAGCATCCGCACTCGACTGCAGTCGTGGAGGAATCCGCGCGCAGCCCCTTTCTTTCGCCCGCCTGGCGCGCTCACCGGAGTGACCAAGCGAAGGCTCGACGACACCGGCCTCCTGTCGCCGACCTCCATCACCACCGCCTCGCCCTCAGCCTAGTCCCACCTTCTTCTCGCTGTCATGAAGTTTCACTCGGTCACCCGCCGTATCGCTGCTCTTCCTCCACCTTTCCCCTCGCTCCCGACCGAGATCTGGCTCGAGATCTGCGGCTACCTCTCTTATGGCCAGCTCGTCGCCATCATCGGTCGCCTCTCACGCTACCACCGCGAGCTGCTCGCCAGCCCGTCATTCGATGAGGTTCTCTTCCGGAAGGCGGTCAGCGAGGAAGACGAGCGCTTCTTGCTTGACCCAGGCAGGCGGGCGATGGCAAATCACCCCCTCTTGGACAAGTTCGTCTGGATAGGCGGCCATGACGACTTTTACCTCGCCCACGACACAACAACGCCCGTCACCGCCTTGCAGATCCCGGCTTTGTCCGAACACGCGACATCGCCGCCGGTCGCCAGCCTACTCATTCACTTCACGCACTGATAATCCCGTTGGATACCTCTTTAACTAGGCTGGTTCATCGCTCAATGGGGGTCACGGTCAAGGACGTTCTCGCAATTGCCCGCGACTTTGTTTCTATCAGACCGTCGGTTGAAGTGAGCAATGAATCCGGCTACCCTCCTCAAGACACCGTCTCAACGCTGCGCCACAGAATCTGGTCCCTTGACGAGGGCGAGATCATCACCATCTGGTCTTATGCTCAAAGCGATTTCAACGGTGCACCTCACACGTCCCTTTTCATGCTCGGCCAAATGTGAGGTGCGTCTGGACCTGATGTATCTGGCACCGTTGCTCCGCTAGTCGTTGATCATGTTTTGTCACTTCTCGCCCGCTGCAGATAGGTGCAGTAGCATGACCGGCGGATCCCTTCCCCTTGTGTCGTGTGTCGAGTGCGCCTATCTCACAAATAGAGTGTCACTCCCTCTCCCTATCCCGCTGCCGCACCTCCAGAGCGGTCAGTTGACGCGGGCCTGATGGATTCGTCCCCTCTATCCTTGGCTATCCGGTCAGCCTGCCGCCGGACCAACGAGGACTGATGGCCTGAGCGAGAGGGCGATCGACCTGCGTACTTCGAGTGCGCAGTGGAGCATGGCTGGTGGTGAAAGTCTTGGCCCTGAGCCCTTTCGTTCAAATGTTGAGGGACTTGCATCAGATGGGCGCCGCCCTGGTCGAGCGTTCCGAGACGACCCGCTAACGTCGTCCGGCCGCGACGCGTCTCCGGGCGGCCTTTTGACACCCTTGACTGCGCGTCGCAAACGAGCCCCTGACAGCCAGCTCCGTATCGAACGTGTTAGCGGTCGGTCAGAGTTTCGCATGCTGATGGCCAGAGCTGATGGCAACAGTATGACGACAGAGGCAATGGTTGTATAGGGAATCAGGGTGAGCATGCCCGAGCCGCACGGCGGGCGGCCCGGGGCGTTCCTCTTGTTCCACCGACCCTTGATCTTGTGTTCAAAATCAGCAACGGGTCAGCCGACAAATAAGACGTGTTCAGACAACCTGGTGCTGTCAGTGTCCTTCAGCCCTCATCCCGTCGAACCCCAACCCTTCCATTTGACTGACTGCGCGATGGGAACGGCGCGGAAGCGCCTAGAGGCGCTGTCGCTGCTCGCGTGTCGTCCGAGCCGACTTTCCCCCTTGCGAAAGGGAGGAGAGCCGAACTCTTCAGATGGGGGCGCGGCTTTTGGGGGGGGTGGTCAAGGGGGGTCATGTTCGAGGACACAAGATTCTTTCAAGCGGGGGTGGGTGGATGAAAGGGTCTTGCTGCTGGCTCTTGAAGATGAATTTACTCGGCCTTGGCCTCCTCCTTGGGCTCGGCGGCCTTGCGCTCCTTGCGGGCGAGGAGGGCCTTGCTGTGATGGGGGCAAGCCAGATGAGGGCAAAGATCAGCGAGGCCGATTCGAAAAGGAGGATCCGACCCAAGGTCAGACGTGGGAGGAGGCGAGACGGACCGGTCGTTGTCGAGGTGGATCGACGTGATGACGCAGTTGGACGGGTGGATGCCGACGGGAACGGTGGCGCCCGACGACTTCTCGATCGTGAGCCGCTCGATGTGGATGACGTACTTGGCCCGGTAGACCTGGACGACCTTACCCTCGCGACCCTTGTACTTGCCCCGGGTCACCTTGACCTCGTCGTTCTTGCGGATCGGGAGCGATCGCGCAGAGTACTTCTCACGAAGCTCCTTGGCGAGCGTCGTCGACATGATCTTGCGACGGACCGACGAAGGGGCGTCGAAGTGCGCCTTGCGCGACTTGCGGCGGGAGGAGTGGACGTCTGGATAAGATGGTAGAAGGGGGAGGGTCAATCTCGGAAGAGTCGCGAGAGGGGGGGACGTTCGAGCGGGCGTTCGCAGCAGCCAGGCAAACAACAGGGCCCAGAAGCAGCGGATCGGGAGGGGCGACGGGAGGGAGAAGGGACCCCGGTCGAGTACAAGGTCCAACATCCGAGTTGGACGGCGATCAGGGACGACCGACCGACCGACCAGCCCTTCGTTCCAAGCAGGGGTCTTCGTTCCGAGCAGGGGTCCAACTCTGCAGGAAGCCCCGAGGTGCGAGCGGACTCCTTCCTCAAGACGAAATTGCCTCGCCCCGTCCGCTCATGATCACCCGCCCCCAAGGGATCCGAATCCCCTCCGCTGCAACATCCCTGTTGGGGACCCCCCCTGTCCGTCCCGGGCCGCCGACCCTCCAGAGGGTTGTCAAACCCCCGAGCTGAGGCCGACGGGTGCGCGCGCCGGAGCACGACCGACGAGTCTCCATCCTGCAGCAGGGCGAGGAGGGGGCGAAGCAGCGGCGGCGGGCATCGGCACCAGACGCGCGCGCGCTACATGGGTGCTCCAGATGTCCTTGGAAGCCCAATCATGACTGCTCCTGTTGCTGCTGATGCTGCTACTGCTCGCTTCAAGGACGGCAAAGGGAGGAAGGAGGTCGCACCTGCGTTCTGCTTCATCCTAGTGAGACGAGACGACAAAGTGTGTGGCAAACGGCAAGGTCAGCGTCGAGCGCTCTCTCTCAATCAAGGGAGTAAAGGCGATTGCCCTGGATGAGACAGACGTACTTGAGATCTCTTGAGAAGTGTCGACGGTCTGAGGTCAAGCAGCCGGTCGAGCCAAGGCACAAAGCTGTCTGTCTGCGCGCGCGCATCGAAAACGCAGTTGCATTTTGCGATGGATGGCCAGAAGAAGCAGGCAGGCGAACGCAGAAACCGACCCTGAAGCGCTGAGCGCGCAGCCGAGTCGGGATATGTCACGTCTAGCGGCGGGCGGGCGAAGGAAAAGGCTAGCCCCGACCCTCACTCCCTAGCAGCAGACAGGGTTAGGCTTCTGTCAGCCGGGCCTCTTGGAGGTTTGCCGGACGACAAGGGTTGCATGCAGCCAGTGCTTTGAGCAAGAAAGGGCGTGTGCGTGCGTGCAGAGGGATGTATGTGCGCGTTGTGCGTGCGCAGAGGGCAGGGCCGCACCGGACGAGCGAGGGCGTGAGGGCGTGTTGAGGGGAGACAGAGGTGTCGTTCTAGGTAGGTGGTCGGGAGGAGTAGGTCGAGCAGACCCCCCACAAAGAACGACAGAAGAGGACCCTCAGACCGGGGGGAGCTGCGGCATCGGATGGGGGGGTCTTCGGATAAAGGAGTCGTTTCATAAGAGAGGGCATTTGAGGGAGAGGGAGGGAGGGAGAGGGGTTTGTTTGGGGGGGGGGGGCTTGCCTCGAGCGAGTCGGAGGGGTGTGTATGTGTGTGGGAGGCAAGGCGAGATGAAGAGGAGGGGGAGGGGGTGGGGGGCATCTAGGCGGGCCAAGAAGAGGTCGTTGAAGGAGACTTGGGGTGAGACAAAGGTGGGGGGAGGGGGGTCTCGAGAGGGAGGGGGGGTGGGGAGAAGCAACGAGGTTTTTGCAAAAAGGGGGGGGGGGTGTGCTGAGGAGACGGGTGCGGCGTGTGCAAGGGTAGAGATACATGAGGGGGGAGAGGGAGGAGGGGCATGACAGAGGGGAGGGGCAAAACGAAGACGAGGGAACAGGTGAGGGGCTGAGAGCGAATCCGGTGGGCCGAGGGAGCGGAAGGGAACGACGAAGGCCATGCCATCAGGCGAGCTGTCACGAGAAGGGGGGGGGGGGAAAGGGGCAAGGAAAGCCGTCAGATTTTTCGGCAACTTAGGACTTTCGGCAAAAAGGAAGGGTGGGGGGTTTGATAGGAGGGGGGGAGGGGGTTAGAGAGGCGGCTGCCAAGGGGGAACGTACATAGTTGTACGTGTCGCGCTGGCCCTCCTGGCGCTCGAGGTACTCCTTCTCGACCAGGACCTCAATCTGCTTCTTGATAAGCATCACGTTGGGTTGGAAGCGGGCCGAGACAATCTGCGTCACCTCGCTCAGCAGGGCCTGGTCGCGACGGGCAGATCGTCGGGAAAGAGAGAGAGAGAGAGGGGGGAGATCAACACTAGGACGTTTAGCGCCCAGCCGAAGGGACGTCCTCAGGCGACGCGAGATCCCCAAAAGCCCCCCGGAAGGAAACAAGAGAGACGCACGTTGTGCTTCATCGTCTTGCGCGACTTCATGACGCGGACGATCGTCGCCTGGATCAAAAACTTGCGGTCCTCGTCGACGTCCTTGAGCAGCTGGGCGTTCTCCGCCTTGGTCTCGGACTTGATCGGCATATTGAGCTGGACGCGGACCTTCTTGTTCTTGAACTCTTGAGAGGCGGGGGTCACAAGGAAGAAAACGCGGAAGGGGGGGCGACGACGACGCGAAAACAGGAGGAAGGGTCAGTCGGGAACGGGGGGGGGGGGGTCGTTGATGACTTTTTCCCCCCGGGGGGCGCTAGACAGAAAAACGCACTGTAGTTGAGCTCGTAGCTCTCCTCGCCGTCCTCCTTGACGACGTTGAGCAGCTTGGTCTTGACGAGCGGCGCAAGGGCGCCCCGCATCGTGTTGTCATCGAGGCTCGTCGCCGTCTGGAGCTCCTTGTACGAGAAGGCGTCGGCCGCGTTGAACTGGCAGAGGATCGCGAGCTGGTAGAGCGACACCATGAGGACGTAGGACTGGGCGAGGTAGCGCGTTCGGACCTCAGCCTTGCTGTGGTTCCAGAGCCACGTCAGCTTGCGGCCGCTGGGAGGGCCGAGGGGGCAAGGGTCGGGGCAGGAGAAGATCTGTCAGCCTCGAGGGAAAAAATGGTCTGGGGCCCAGGGCAAAGAGGCGAGCCCGAGGAAGGTGACGAGACGCACGAGTGCTTGGCGTTGTAGTAGCGGACGAAGCGGTCGTAGTGCTTGGCGAGGTCAGCCGGGATCGTGTATTCGGTCGGGTTGGGCTGGACCGGCCAGAAGCCTTGGCCAAGGACGGCAATGTTGAAGTCGACTGTCAAGAGGCAGGGGCAAAGCAGGGTGGATGAGGAGAGTTGAGCAGAGAAGGGGTCGAATGGCAAGGCAGGGGAAACAGTCGAGGCGCAAGTCAGTTCCCGGAGCTCCGCTCTGTCTTTGGTTCGCGTAGGGCGAAAGGGAGGACGCAGCGCACCGTCAAGCTCCTTTGGATCGTGCGTCTGCTGCATCTTCTCATTGAATTGGTCGCTGAGGTCCTTGCTCAGGTTCATGTCTGTCGAGGAGCGCCAGAGTGAACGGCGTCAGAGCGAGAGCGTCAGCCTCATCATCTATGCGAGCAAGCCAGAGGTGAGCAAGGCAAGTAGCAAAGGACGGACCGGTAAACATGCGCTGAAGCTTGCTCGTGTACTCAAAGCCGGCCGCCTCCTTAAGCTTGGTGATCATGCTCGCCTCGGCCTCGTCCGAGAGCGACTGAGCGCTGATGAGTCGGCGCGAGAGCATCTTCGAGTAGAACTTCTGGAAGACATCCTTGTCCTCAAGGTATTTAAAGATGGCCATCTGTGACCGCACGCAGAAGAAGAAACAGGTGCCAGCGTCAGAACAGGGCCAGGGGAGGGAGGAGAGGGGCTGTTCGACCGAGCCCGGGCAGGTGGCCATTGATAAAGGTTGAGCGTGGTGACAAGCAAAGGGACGCACGACCTGGTTGAGACCCTCCTCGAGGTCAGCCGCCTCGCCTGCCCGGTTCGTCTTCTTCAGGAGCGCATCCGTGTGCCGGGCGAGGAACTCTGGACTCTTGCTCGCCGACTGGCTGCCGTCGGCACCCTTCGTCGCCGCGTTGGCGTTGACATAGTCCTTGCAGGCCTGTGAGCGTGCACGATGACGGGCGGAGCGGAAAAGGATGGAGAAAGGTGAAGGGCAGGAGCCGTGAGCGTCAGCCTGCAGAAGAGCGCATCGGCCAGCGCGCCTGCGACGGGAGGGGAAGGCACGTACCTTGTCGAGCGAGGCGATAAAACCCGCCTCGCCCCGGAAGCTTGCATTGACCACCTCAAGGTTCTTCTTGTGGACCTCGAGCAGCGCTTCGATGTACGCCTTGGGCTGGAAGCCGACCTCGCCCTTCTTTGTTGCTCCTCCTCCTCCTCCGGTCGCACCGCCTCCTCCCTCCTCACCTTCTTCCGCCTCATCCTCGCCATTGCCAGCCGCCGCCGCCGAGGCAGCGCCTCCCTCTCCGACGGGGTCGTTGGCGTCTGGCTTGGCCGTCAGCTTCTCGATCGCCCCAAGGCCGGCTCGTCGGACGTGATCCTCGAAACGCTTGCGGAGCGGTTCGAGTCCCTCGGGGATGCGCGAGAGCAGGCCGTACATGCGCGCAAGGTCTGAGGTCAGGAGGACCAAGGTAAGGGGAGGACCAAGGTAAGGGGAGGACAAGCAAGTAGGACAGGATGTGTGCACCGTCAAGGCGAATTAAAGGTAGACGACCGTGAAAAAGGAGAAGAACGTGAGCGAGGAGTATATCGGAACGAATCAGCTGGAGGCCAGCTAAAGGGCGACCGGGGCGTGAACAGGAAGAGAGGTAGCGCGCCCGAAGAAGAGAGACGCACCGTCTGACTTGTTGTAGTCGAGCAGGTTTTGGAACTCGTCCCAAAGGAGATCGGCGTGAGCCCGGATGAGGACGTCCTCGCAAGTGCTAACGAGCTATGAAACCGGTGCGGAGAAGGGAAAGGGGCAAGGGGCAGAAAAGGTAGAGCTCAGGTCAATAAACGGCAGGAGGGCTGGAGGAAGAGCGCAAGCAGAGCGGCAGCAGGACAGAGGAGACGCACCGCCTTCCGTGTCTCGGAATGGAGGTACTTCTCGACCCGCTCCTCCTCCTCGCGCAGCCGGTCCTCGGCCTTGCGGAGGTACTCGCTGACGGAATGACTTGCGACAAACGCCTCGCTCTCTGCCTTGTAGAACGCCCGGGTCGCCTCGAGGAAGGGCGCCTCAAAGTGCGCCTTGTAGAGATCCAGGTTCTGCCGGTTCGTGTCGTTGGCGTCGAGGCCGAGTGAGACTGAGGCGAGAAGTTAGGTTGACGATTGGCGGATGGAGCGAGGTCCAGAACAGGAGACGGGAGGGGGCGTCAGATAGAGCTCTCATCCCAGACACTGTCGTGACTCTCGACGCCTGCATGCATGCTTGCATGCAATGCGAACGCATGTCGCGGACAGCAAAGGTTTCGTCCGGAAGATAGATGGGGAGAGGGAGAGGGAGAGAAAGTCGGGGGGTTGACACGCACCAAACGAGTCGACCACCTTCTTAACGAGCCCCGAGTCGATCTCCTCGCCGAGCCGCTGCTTCTCGATCAGCGCAAGGACCGCGCCGGCCAGCTTGCGATTCTTCTTCTGGACCTGGAGGAAGAAGCAGTCGCGCCACTGGACGAGGCCGAGCTGGAGAGGTGGCGAGATCCACAGGGAAAGCCCGCGCGAGCCAGGGAGAGAAGTCATTGTAACAGTGGGAGGTCGTCAGTCGAGCTGACCACCGTCGGCTTTCGGAGATCGAAGGAGAACAGAAGAAGGCCTGCGGGGTTGGCAGCGGGCGGCGAGAAGCCAAAGAACGCACAATATAGATCTGGTAGACGCCCTTCCTGCCCTCATCCTTCTCGCGCTTGACCCAATGCCGGTTGAGATACGAGAAGAGCCGGTTGACGTAGTTTGCGCCCGTCGTGTAGCGGTCCCACTCGGTCGCGTAGTAGCTCAGCAATGGAAGGTCCGAGAGAGGGTCGGAGGCCTAAGCGGATGCGGCGCGTGCATTGGGAAAGGGGGCCGCGGATGGGCGGAGAGCCAGTAGGAGGGGGCGCGGGGAGAAGGGGGGGGGGTGGAAGCGAAGAGTGAGGTGGGCGGGTCAGACGAGTCCGAACGAGAGGGTCGGGGCGCCAACGACAAGGCGCAATCTCAAAGGGAGGAGAAGAAGGGTGGCAACAGGGGAGAGAAACGCACCTTGTTCAGTGTGTCCAGGTGGGCAGCGTAGTACTTTGTCAGATTCTGGTAAAGGTCGGCCCCCATCAGGTGGGCACCGCCTTTCAACACGCGCGAGAGCGCAGGGAGGCAGGAGGTGCAGATGTCAGTCCTTCAACGGATCTGGAAAAGGGGACGTCTTGGCGAGGAGGATTGTTCGGATGTTCTAGTCTGGCTGATGGAGCAGCTCCTTTCCCACCTTCCCCTCCACTATCCTTTCTTCCGGCCTTCGCCTGAGCCCCCTTGAGTCAAAGGGGATGGACCTGCGCCGCCCGCCGATGGTCCTGCTGACCGGCGTAGAGGGAGGCGAATCCAGGAGCGAAAGCGGTAAGAAGAGCTCAAGGGCGAGAGAGAAAGAGAGAATGACGAAAACGACGATGACAACCGGAGGGAGAGGGGAACGCACTGCGCGCGGCACCGATGCCGAGGCCCGACGCTCCTCCGGCGGCCGGGCGCGTCTGCGTACAATAGTTGTACGAGACGGTGTAGAGCGACATGTAGTACGAGTACGAGACGCCGTTCTGGAGGCTTTTCCCAGACGAGCAGAAGGGGAGAAAGGAGCAGAGGAAGGTCGGAGGAGGAGGTGAGCGGAGGGTCTGAGCGTCAGCACGTCCTGGTCGGGTTCAAGGCGAGACGGACGAGCGGGCCATTCGAGGTGAAGGGCCAGACCCAAGACCCCGGTTAAGGCGCTCTATCTAGGTATGGCCCTCGCCATGCAGCTCCACAATTCTGAAGCATCCAGAGATGTTGCCCGGCCCAAGAAAGGGGGTTGAGGAAGGAGGAAGGGCGCCCAGCTCGGTTCCCATCGCTCGCGAGGTCGAGCTGAGCTGCTGGCTGGCCGTCCTCTGCCTCCTTCGATCCCAGGGCACGTAGGAAGGCGGGAGCTAAGACAATAGGAGAGAAGGAGGAGAACGAACTGGAGCATGATGTGATCGACGCCGTCCTGAAGAAAAGCCCAGCTCGTTGCGAGGTCGGCCGTCGCCCTGCACAGACGGAGAGGACGCACGAAGGGAGGGAGGTGTCAGCACGACTTAAAGGGAGAACTCGCACCCCGCTCTCTCCTCCCCTCCAAGTACATAAGAGATAGAAGTCGAGGACGGACGGCGGGGCGACGGGGTCTGCTGTGGCCATTCGTGCTGTCTTGTTTTACGTATAGGAGGGCGGGTCGAGGTGGTCGAGTGTGGCGGTTCGTCGGTCGGGCGACTCGACGCGCCAAACCGAAAGGGACAACGACGACGACGACGACGACGACCCGCACCGTTCGCCATGTCGACCGACAAGGACGCCGTCCGGCTCGCGTTCCACATCATCCAGCACAATTTTGGTCCTCTCGTCGGCGTGCGTTCTTCTCCTTCTTCCCGCAGGAGCCGGCGCCGAGCTGAGAGAGAAGGGCGGTCGCCTGCGCGCGCCCGCCTCGCTTTCTGACCTTCCTGTCGTGTTCGAAGCCAGCAAGCGGAATGAAAGACCTTATGACTGACCTCTCTTAACCCTCTTGTGATCTCTGTCAACTCCTTTGTAGAAGGTCGCCCGGCCACTCCTCCATCGCGGTCTCCTCACCCTCCCGCAGATCCACAAGCTCTCGCTCCTCCCTCCCTCAGCAGGCGCGCTCATCCAGGGCTCGCTCCTCCTCCTCGCCCAGCACAACCTCCTCTGGCTCACACCGGCCTCCCTCCCCGGAGCGGCTGACGGCTACGAGATCAACACTCGGGCCGTCTTTGATCTCGAGCGGGTCGGCCGAGCGGTCGAAGGCGCCCGGGCCAAGTGGGGGGACGAGGCGGCCGAGGTGGTCGAGCTCGTCGCGGGCAAGGGCAAGGCGTGTCTTGGGGACGTGCTCGCTGGCTTGAGCGGCGCGGGAGGAGGCAAGGTGGAGATGAGGGAGGTGACAGAGGAGGTAGAGGAGGAGGTGTCCGACGACGAGGACGAGGGCTCGGCTAGCGGTAGCAGCACCGGCAACAGCGACGGCGATTCGGACTCGGGCTCGAGTTCGGGCTCAGAGAGCAGCGACGACGACGCGTCGGACGCTAGCAGCAGGAGCAGTGGGAGCGACCGTCGACGTCGTTCGCGCTCCTCCAAGCGGTCCAAATCATCTGCCTCGTCCTCCAAGAAGGCGTCGTCCTCGTCGGGTCGCAAGCCGCCCCCTCGGCGGACGACCGCTGCCCGTAGCAAGCGCGCAATGGTCCCGTCCGACAACGACGATGACGACTCGGACGGCGATGTCGTCGTCAAGGCTGAGAAGAAGGGCACGGACGATGACGAGAGCGACGACGCCTATGCGTCGGATGCCTCCGACTCGCGCAAGCGCAAGCGAGCGACGGCAGGCGGCAAGTCCTCCTCGTCCAAGAGGGCAAAGAAGGATAGCGGCAAGGCCAAGAAGTCCAAGAAGTCGTCGTCGGCGTCGAAAAAGAAGCGCTCGAAGGATAAGGGCAAGGACAAAAAGGGCAAGGACGGCAAGTCGTCGCGGAGCGGGGGGCGACGCAAGAAGACGGTTAAGCGCTTGGTGACGCGGACGGTAGCCGTTGGTGGCCAGGGCATGGACAAGAAGCGTATGTCCCTTTGCGCTCATGGAGAGGGTCTGAATTTCGCTTCGACCTCCTCCCTCTTCTCCTACTTTGACGTCTTCTCCTCGCTCATTTCGTGACCCAATCGCTCTCCCTCTCACGTGCTGCTTTCGGATCCCGGACGCTTGCTACATGCACGTCTCATTCCGCCCGCATCGAAACTATACCGTGCGCAACCCCCTCCTAGGCGCCAACTCGATCGAAAAGACGCTGCTCGCCCTCCTCTCAAGCTCGTACATCCTCCCGGCCCACCCTGAGCTCCAGACCTCGCCCAACCACCTCCGGTCCTCGCTCCGCAAGGAGGAGCTCGCCAAGCTTCGGGGCGTCATCGCGCCCAAAGACCGCAACGAGGCGTTCGCCAAGGCCAACGTGCGGATCGGTGAGCTTCGGGACGAGTGGTCCGACTGGCGTCGGGGCCTGCTACCAAAGAAGTCAGGACCTCTCTCTCTCTTTCTTTCTTTTGTGCAATCTCTTGCCAAAGCTACCGGTCTGCTTCTTCGGCTGATCATTCGGTCACTCCTTTGCTTTTCGACGTGCCGGCGCCATAGGAATGCCAAGGCGAAGAAGACGACCAAGTCGGCGCTCGACCGAGCCGACGGCGAGCCCGACGCGATCAACCCGGCCGCCTACTTCTATATCAACTTTGACAAGTTTGCCCTCCTGATGCGGGACGAGCTCGTCGTCAAGGCCGCCTCGGACCGGCTCAACCCCGAGGCCGGCCAGGTCGTCCTCTCCCTCCTCGCCATCAACGCCGATGGGCCTTCGGCCAGCCTCAGTCAGACCCAGTCACCGCCCGTGACCGTCCACCAGATCGTCCACCGGCTCCCACCCAATCTCAAGCTCCATAAGGGTATCTTTGACCCGTCAGACGTCTTGACGGCGAGCTCGAGCCCCGCCGAGCTCGTCGCCTGCTTCTGCGCCCTGCTCGCAGCCGAGGACAACCCGACCGCCTCGGGCGCGCGAACCCAGATCCTCGCCAAGGTCAAAGGCGCGAGGGACAGCTCGGCAAGCTACGCCGTCGAGTTTGAGGGCGTCTGCCGCCGGCTCAAGGGCCGCGTGCTCGACAGCGTCGTTCGTGAGCGCTGGGGCGATGACGCTGGCCGCGTCATGGCTGTCGTCCTCAAGAACGGCAAGATGGATGAGAAGCACGTGCGTGCCTCCCTTGCTTCAGGCAACCGTCTCCAGCCGGACCGTCCGGGGCCTGACATCCTTTCCTCTACTCCCCCGCCCCCCTCCTTTCTTCTTTACGATAGATCTCCAAGGTGGCGATGCTCGCCCCTAAGGACGTCCGCGTCATCACCGCCGCCCTCTCTGCCTCATCCTTGCTCGAGCTCCAAGAGGTCCCCCGTTCGGCCGACCGGGCCCCCTCACGGACCTTCTACCTCTGGCACGTCGACCTCGCTCGGGCCTACGCCGCCATGATCTCGCACCTCTACAAGACGATGGCCAATCTGATCCAGCGCAAGGCGGCCGAACTTGAAAAGAAGCGCGGGCTCGTCGAGCGCCGGAACCGGGTCGACGTCCGGGAGAGCGGGGGAGAGCTCCTCGGCGAGCTCGACAAGAAGGAGGGCAAGGAACTCGACGACAAGCTCCTCAAGCTGACGCTCGCCGAGATGCGGACCGGTTCGTCGTTCCTCACATCTGCCCATGTTTGTAGCCCGTGAAGCGCTTCTGACCAACCCGGCTTCCCACCCACGTTCTTGTTAGACATGAACGTCTTCATCCTGCGCGACCTGCCCGGTGGACCCGTCGGTTCAACTCAGTGCGTCCGACGGCTGCCAGTCCTTCCGCTTCGCACATGCTGACGTCATCCAAACCCTTCAATCTCAACCTCCTTCTCTCTCTTTGCGCGCGCTCAGGATGGACGTGTTCGACAAGGCCTGATCTCATGTCCTCCAAGATTGCTGAGCGCCCAGTTGTCGCTCGCGCTCAAATGAGCCCTCAGACCTGGGGAGGGTCCAACCGGAGTCGATCATGAAGAGCTCTCCAGAGTCCTGTGCAAGGCTGCAGAGAAGGACAGCTGGTCGAGATGACGGGTTTCGCATGACAGTGCAAGGAAAGCTTCACATGTCGCGCATCGCCCCTCCCAGTATAGCGCCAGCGCATGGCATCGTCCTCTTCGATCAGGATGCGAAGACAGGTAGGAGCACTGTTCGGCAAGGAAAAGGAGGGTGATTGCCTCGTGTCAATTGGGCGTTTATGGCGCAGCGGCGAACTGGTGAAGGAGTGGAGGGCGAAGGATTCTCACTTTGGCAAATTGGTTCGTAAAGGTGCGGTCACTCTCGTTTTACGACGATGGGTTATATTTGATGGGCTTAAGGAGAGGAGGCGATGTCGAACGACCAAGGCGTGGGCTCTTTCCATAGTTTGGGACCCATAAAGAGGCACGCGTGCTGGAGGCCGGCGACATTCGCAGAGGGGTCGAAAGTAAGCGTCCCTTCTGTGCCGAAGATGAAAATGTCTCGTCGTTGCGGCGCGGCGAGCCGTGTGTGATAACCACTACAGTCGTCACACACTTCAGCTAACGTCGGGGCCGAGAGAAGTCTGTCCAGGGCTTCGAGCACGTCCCCAACCGTCACGCCCGATGCGCGGTAGATCGTCGATCGGTGCTCTGGCGCGTAAGAGACAGCAGACACGTAGAGGTCTATGAACAAGCTGGCGACCGGCGGCAACGTCGCATGCTCGGATAGGGCTGGAAGCTGAAGGGCGAGGACCGACGTCGATTCGAAGTCGACGAGGAAGAAGCCGTGTTGGCCAATCTTCCAGTCGACCTCGTCTAGGAGTGGGTGTGTCAGCAAGAACTTAACACCAAATCGGTCGATCCGGTAAGTCTTGATCTCCTTGCTGATCGCCTCTCGGAAGAGTTGCCTGTCGAGCGACGGGTTGACGAGCAGCTCGCGGTGGTAGCGCGAAAGGCGGCCGATGACGGCGACGAGTTCGCCATACGAGAGGTAGCCGCAGATCTCGAGCCAGATCTCGGTCGGGAGCGAGGGGAAAGGTGGAGGAAGAGCAGCGGTACGGCGGGTAACCGAGTGAGGCTTCATGGCAGCGAGAACGAGGTTGCCCTGACTTTGAGACCGAGGCGGTGATGGTGGTGAGTGGCGAGAGCAGGACCATGGATCGGGCCTTCGCTTAGTCGCTCTTAAACGGCGCGCCGGGCGGGCGAAAGAAAGGGGCTGCGCGCGGACCCCTTCACGACCGGAGTCGAGCGCGACTGCTCGTGCGCAATCATCTCATGACAAGGCCCTATCTAGATCTGAAAGGGATAGCGACTGGATGCAGGCGCGACTTTGGAAAAGTGCAATCAGAGCCCAGATGTAATGAGGCTGCGATGCTGTATCCTGTCCCAAACCGCGCGCTCGCCCGTCAGCCTCTTCTGACTTCACAAGCAGGGTCAAACTAAGTAGGGCTCGGTTTGCTTGCTTGCTCAATGGCAGAGGACCGCAAAATATCATCCCTCCTCATCAGTACGCCTGTCATCTCCCTCTTCGGTCATTGCCTCGTGTCGAATGATCCGACGGCAGGCTTCGTCACCGTTCGAGTGAGAAGGGACGAGTGGAACAGGCCCGCGTCAGCTGACCTCCTGAGGTGCGGCAGCGGGCTGTGGGATAGGGCGCGGAGACCACTTACATTCTAGACTTGAAGTTAGGCAGTCAACTCAGGGAAAGGGACTCGCTGGCCACGCTACTGCAGCTCTTTGCGGCGGGCGATGCGTGACGGAGCATGATCAGCGACCAGAGAGGCACTGATGCCAAACGCAGATGTCCGAACGCACCTCAGTCTCGGCCTGCCATGACAAGTAACGGGAGTAGATTGTTGCCATCGGTACTGGCATAAGACGAGAAGGTGAGAGTCTTGCCTCTGATCAAGAGGACTTCGTCCTCTAGCGTTGAGTCGGTGTCTTGGAAGGAGTAACCGAAGTCACCGCTCTCTCCAGTGATCGGTCTGGAGAAGAGGTAGTCACGGGCGACCGCGAGTACGTCCTTGACCGTGACCCCCGTCGAGCGATGAACCAGCATACTTGGGGAGGGACCCCCCTCTCCCGGACAGGACCAGGTCTGGACGGGCAGGCTGGCGATCGGCGGTAACGTCGCATGCTCGGACAGAGGCGAGATCGGAATAGTGAGAATCGACCTTCTTGTGCCCTGCGCGAGGTCAAAGTCGTGCTCGCTGCCTATCCAGACGACTTTGCTCAACAGGGGGTGAGTCGCGATCCTCTTCTGATCTGGACAAAACAGGAAGCGGTCCTGCTCTTCCTCGCTAGTCGCCTTCCGGAACAGTTGCTTGTCAAGCGACGAGCTGGCGAGAAGCTTGCGGTGGTAGCGTGACAGGCGACCGATGACGGCCACGAGCTGGCCGTACGAGAGGTAGCCGCAGATCTCGAGCCAGATTTCGGTCGGGAGCGAAGGGAAGGAACGAGGGAGAGCAGCGGCGCGGCTGATGATCGAGTGAGGCTTCATGATGGCGAAGAAGAACAGTTGAGACTGAGGCTGGAGGCCAGGCGGCGGCGATGGTGGTGGCTGGCGGTAAGAGAATGAAGTCTAGCCCACTCCTGCAGCTATCGACGCGCCGCGAAAGGGGACTGCGCGCGGACCCCTTCACGGGTGCATTCAAGTGCGGATGCTCGTGCGTGATCAACTCCCACCAAAGCTGTTGTCTAGGCTTGGAAGCCTTCATGATTGGGTGGGGGTGCGACTTTGTATGTTCCCACGAGAGCTTAAGTGTCATGAGGCTGCGGCGCCGTGTTCTGTCCTGAACCGCGCGCCCGCCCGCCCGCCCGCCCCCACCATCGTCTCGAGCAAGGTCAAATCAAGAACGGCCTGGTCGGCTCGCATGAAGGCAAAGATTCGCAAAACATCATCTTCGCTCCTTGGCATCCCATCACAACAAGCTACACACCCCTTCATCACTTTTACCGCAGCCCTTGGTTCGGATTCCGCAAACGCCGGACTGTGTCAACACAGGGCCGACGTCTGCACGAGGGGGCGGTGAGACGCCCTTACCTCAACGATCATCTCTCGGCGCGAACTGGGCTTAGTCATCGAAGGCACAATCAGGACTGAGTCGATCAGAAATGTAATCGATTTAGTCGAGGCCGCAGCGGAAGGCGGTTGGGGCGAGCGCACCACATCCTTTGTGTCAAAAGACAAGATGATTTTGCCGTCGCGGATCCCGAGACGAAACGAGCTCTTGAGAATCACGGAACGGCCTTCGTTACGAGCAAGGTCGTAAGGTATAATTCCAGCCTCCCAAACGTCGTCGTCCAACTCGACATCGTCATCGTTGCCAACCCAACCGAGGTCGAGCAATTTGTAATGCGCCGCTTGCTTGTCCAACCACATGTGCTCGTCCAGCCCAGTCATACAACCCCACACGTGACAGGTGTTGCAGTAGAAGCCAAGGTTGTCGATCGAAAGCATCTCGCACATAGCCTTGGTGACGTCCCAGACGGTAACGCCGTTGGGCCGATGAAGGACGCGGTCCTTCAGCATGCTTGCGCTACTGAGAGGCCTTTCCTCACTGAGGGTCAGCTCGGCGACCGAAGGATGGGTGGCCATCTCCTTGCGTGCGTCGTGCCGAGAGAGCTCGGGAACCCCGTCGTACCAGCCGACTTTGACGGACTTGGCTTTGGAAGGCATCCTCCAGCGGAGGCAGTCAAGGACTGGGTGAATGGCGAAGCGACTCTTGCGCCTGATTTGTCGTGCGACGCACTCTGGCTTGACTGTGCCCCGAAAGAGTCGGTCGTCAAGTGTTGTGTCGGCGAGCATCGCTTGAAAACCTCGACTGACGCGCCCGACGCGTCGGAGGTCGCGGTAGAAGAGCTGACTGATAATCTCAAGCCACAGCTCCGTCGGCAGCTGAGGCTTGCTTCGAATGACGAGACTCAGGTGTGAGGAATCCATAAGGGAGGGTTGTCGGTCGACAGTGGAGATGGTGGTGGTGTTGGTGGAGAAAGGGGGGACGAGGGGCGAGCCGAGCGAGCCGGCCGGCGAACGCCTGCTGCGTCAGAGGGAGAGCGTGCTGCGCGATGCGTACTCCTCCGGAGCAACTCCACTTGTCCGCCGCGATACTCTGGCTGCGCTCAAGCCGGTCTAGATGGAATGCATGGAATCTGGTGCTACAGTTGCGATGGTGTGAACAGGACAGGTGTGTGGACGGTCGTCGATGAAGGAGAAAGAGTGTACGAGGGCGTGCGATGGAGGTTCCGGGACCGGGGGTTGCGAGTGAAAGAGTGCGTGCAAGAGAGAGGAAAGAGGCTTAGTTGAGGTAGCCGCGGCATCGAGCTGAGCCGCAAAGGCAGACGATCTGGTCGGAGAGGAGAAAAACAGGTCAGCAGGTGCCCTGGAGATTGGTGGGCTCGCCCTGACCGCACCTTGTCCTCCTCCTCTGGGAAATTGTAGTTGTACAGGATCTCGTCGCCGACCTCGATGTTTGACTTTGCGTAGATGACGATCTTTTTCTGAAGAGCGTCATAGAGCGTTGGTCAGAAGGGTGCTCGTAACGACTGATGTACCGACTGGGTGCACGGACCTCGCCATTGATGGTGATGATCTTGGCGATGCAGTTGGGCGTGCACGAGTGATTGATGAGCCGGCTACAAAGGGGACGGTAGGCATGTCAGCGCTTGATGAAGGATGAGAACTAGATCGCGGGACGCACCCGAGGTTGCCCTTGAGCGTCGCATCGACAACGGACTCGTCGTCGATCCGGAAGAGGTACGAGCTGCCGATGCCGATCCGCTCGTAGTGCTTCTCGCGCTTGTCTGCGACGGCAGCGCGGATGACCTCGCCAACGTATTCGATGACCATGTCGTTGACCGGGATCGCCTCCATCGCAAAGAGGCCCCAATCGTGGATACGCGACTTGCCGAAGCGGAGCTGCTTCTTGCGCGTTCGGAGCTGGTTGAAGGAGAGGACGTCGCCCGCCTCGGCGACGCCCTTGCGCTGCTGGTCCATGCCCTGGACGAGACGACGGGTTTCGATCCGGTTCGACCGGCCGTTTGAGATGGCGGCCGCCTTGGTCGCTTCGTCGGCGTCGACAACCGCCTGGTTGCGCTGAAGGTAGGCTGCTTTCTCGCGCTCGGGAATCTTGCGGTAACCCTTCGTCCGAAAGCAATGGCGATCTTCGTCGTCGCTCGGCTCCTCGGCCACCTCGATCGGCTCACCGTCCTCACCCAAGATGACCGCCCCGCTTCCGACCTTGTAATCGTCGGCAAGGGCCGAGTCAGCGCTTGTGTCAGAAGCAGCGCCGTCCGAGCCGTCGTCTTCGACCGGCGGGGTCGCGCCGGCTTCCACGAGCTTGCGCCGCTCCTCTTTGAGCGCCTTGCGTGAAATGCGCCGAAGCAGCCAGAGGTCCTCGGCGTCGGGCTCATACTCGTCAATGAGGAGACGACCGCTGGCTGCGAGTTTTGCTGCCCGCTCAGCCGCCAGCGCGCGGTCTTTGGCCGCCTGCGCAAGTTCCTTGGCTGCAAGCTCCTCTGCCCGCTTGAGCGCCTTGTCCTTCTTTGACGCTCGGGCCTTCTTCCCCTTTGCCGTCGCTGCCGGCTTAGCTTTGGCCTCGGCAGGAGGCAGAGGCTCAACGAGGACCGGCGCCGATGGCAGAGGTGATGCTGGGACTATCGAAGCCACCTCGACCGGCTCAAGCGTCGTTTGGATCGGTTCAACGACGAGTGTTGAAGGAGCAGGGTCTGGCGGAGCGGGTGAAGCCAAGGGCTTGATTGCCTCTTCATTCTCGCCTTCGCTCTCGAGGTCGGTCCGCGGCACCACCTTCTTCTTGGGTGAGACGCGGGGAGACTTAGCCGGCGGCGGCGTCGGCAGATCGAGCTCGCGCTCGCCTTCGCTGCTGTCAGTGTAGTCGCGGCTGAGCCGCGGCTTTTTGATCGGCCGCTCGGCAGCCGGCAAAGCCGATTCCTCCTCAGTATGATCCGATTCGTCCTCTTCCGACTCAAATTCGGCTCGCCGACCCTCAGCGTCAAAGGCGGAGAGCGAGGGTCGCCGGAAGATCTCAGCTGCCTTCTTGACCGGCGCCCTCTTTTTGGTCGGCTTCCTTGCGGGCCGTTGCTCCTCCTCGTCGCTCGAGAAGGCCATGTGGGACCGCTGATTTTTCGACTTTTTGATTTGCTTCTTGAGCGGCGACTCGTGCACGACGGGACCCGTCGTCGGTGCCGGCCCGGATTTGGGACTCGGCCGTGGCTTCAAGCCCGGCAGTTTCTTGAAGCTGAGCGACTTCGGGGCCGGAGCCAATGCGTCATCGATGACTGAGGGTCGCCGGCGGGGCGACGAGGGCCCTGCCGCCTTGCTTTTCCCGTCGTTGTCCGAGTCTGAGTCATCGATTCTGATTGCGTGCGAATCGCGCCGTTGAGGCGACGATTCACGTCCATTGGGCCGATGCACCGAGCCCGAGCCGGAGTCAACGCCGTTCGGTAGCGAAGGCGCGTTAGCAAAGGGATCCTCGGCAAACGAGGCCTTGGAGATGGACGCCGCGGGGGGCGGCTGACGCGGGCTGGGCGGCGGCGGACCGTAGCCTTGTCTATTATGATAGCCGTTGTCGCCGCCGCCGCCGCCATTATAGGACGAGCGCGACAAGTGCGGACCGCCGTGAGGATTGCCTTGGTGATTAACCCACCGGCCTTGAGGGGCGTTCGGCGCACGGTACGGCGTTGGACCACCCCCAACGTACCGACTGGCAGGCGGCTGGTAATTAGAGTACTGCGACCAAGCGATCTGTCCCGGTGTTGGTGCCTCGTGGCTGCGGTGGGCAACGATGACTGGCAGAACAGGCGGAGGCAGCGCCGTGCCCGATGGCAAAATGGTTGCCTGCTGCTGTGGTGGCAGTGGTGCCGGTGCGTGCTGCGGGACATGGGTAGGCGGGAAAGGTGGATAGGCAGACGGCGGCGCAGGGGGGTAGGCGGACGGCGGCGCAGGCGGATGGGAGCCATTGGACCAGTAGTGCTGCGCGTGATGAGACGTCGCAAGATGTGCTGCAACCGGTGGCTGGCCTAGGGCGGATGTCCCTGACGTCTGCTGGGCGTGCGGCGGGAGCGTAGGCGGTGCCATGACCGCCGGAGGAGGGGGTGGCGGTGGCGGAGGAGGAGGAGGGGGTGGCGGCGCGGTCAAGTCCTTCTCAGCCTTATCGAGCAACTTGCCCTCGCCGTCGAGAACGACGTTGACGCGCCCACGCTCAGTGTGCGCTTCCGGATGCGTGCCCACTACCTGCCCCTTGGCCTTGATAACGACGAGCTTGGCGACATCGTGCGCCGTCGGGCGCGGGCCCTTCTTGCGCATCTCGGCTTCGCCAAACTTCACGCGGCAGATGCCGAGAAAGATGCCTGTCGTCTTGCTGTAGCGGCAGTCGAATTCCTCTACGCGACCGAAGCGGCCAAAGAACTCGCGGATCTGAGGTTGAGTCGTGAGCTGGGAGAGGCCGGTGACAAGGACAGCGGTCGCCGGCGGAGGCGGCTTGGACCAACGCGAGTCTTCATCCCACTGCGGGTAAAGGACAACCAGGATCCATAGTCAGATTAGGGCCATGGGCTCAACAGAGCAGGGGCAGCAAAGGCGCACCTCCCAAACGGGAACGCTGAATGAGGTCACAATCTCAGGCGCGTTCTTCGGCCGGAACGGGTTGCCGAACTTATCGCGCCGCGGGTCAGGGATGTCGGCTCGCTTATGCTGGGGGCGGTCCTCTGGCGGCGGCACCGGTGTCGGTTCGCGAGGAGGTGGTGTCGGATCTCGAGCAGGTGGAGGTGGGGGCGGAGGACTGAGCGGAGGAGGAGGCGTTGTTGGCCGAGCTCGGCGAAGCGGCGGGGGCGAGGGCGAGGGCGTGTGTCGTCTATGGCGCGGGGGAGGCGAAGGTGAGTATCGCCTCGAGCGCGACGGCGGTGACGGATCGCGGCGTCGATAAGGAGGTGATGATGATTCGCGTCGTCGGTACGGCGGCGGCGAGGGGTCGCGTCGTCTCGAGGGAGGCGATGGCGAGAGAACGCGTCGTCTTGGAGGCGGTGACGGCGACCGCCAGGAACTGCCGCCGAGGGGGCTGTAAGCTCTAGAGAACCTCGACTTTCTCTCCGGCGACTGGGCAGGACCCAAGCCGGACCGAGCATGATGGAAGGCTGTTTCGGGCGAACTTGACGGTTCCGGAAGGTACATCGTGCTCTTGGCTTCTCGTCGCGAGCTGGACGCGGCTGGCCGGCGATCAAACTCATGCCGGGAGCTCGAGGCTGCTGACGGCTTGGCGGAGCCGTTAGTCCTTCGGTCATCAAAGTTGAACGTCTTGCTCGGATCGAACGAAGTGCGGCTTGAGGAAGATCTGTTGCGAGGAGGGTCGTCCCGCCCCCGATTGTTGCGGTCGGGGTCGCCATTGCTGCCGCCGCTGATGCGAGGCGACGCGTGCTGGCCGTTGCTGCCGCTGATGCCGCAAGAGAACAACGGACAACGAATAAGATTTGGTCAGAAAGGAGCCTCGCATTGATCGGAGAACCTACAGCGGTATACTACCACGCACCTCTGGGCTGGCAGCGTCAAGTTCGAGTCGGCGTCTGATCGCGGAGCAGGGCGCCCGGACGAGCCGAGAGTGTTGCCGGCGCCCGACAGCCGTTGCGAGGACCGCGACCCGTTGGGCGCTCGTCGGTCCATCAAGCAGTAGGAGCGAACGCAGGATTAAGGGTGGAGCAGTAAAGGAATCAAGCGACGACTAGATTGAGAGGAGGAAGGGGATACGAGTCAGGACCTCTGGTCTCGACGCGTCGGGCAAGGCGAGACGGACGGGAGACAATGGGCTGGAACTCACCGACGCCGGCCGCAAGCAATGATCCGACGCAGAGACCAATGGAGTTGCTTTTCGACGCTTCTCTCTTGTCTCGTCTGACCGGGTGGCAGCCTCGAAGACGAGGTGGGGTATATTGGTAGGGAGTGGATGGACGTCGGGAGACGGGAGACGCAGGGGCGCGCCGAAGGGAGTTCAGCTCTAGGCCAGCCAGCAGCTGAACAACCTCTTTTCAGTCCTGGCAGCGAGTCGCTCGACCCTTCCACCTAACATCCAAAAGGCTGGGCATTACATCTGCCAGGGGAAGAGCAGCTCGCGCGCCTTATCCCGTCTCTCCAAGGCGGGACTACTGACGGTGCAGCGGCCAATCGGGGGCACACTGATACGCGCTGAGGCGCCGCCGCAGCGGCGCGTCGACTCGATGTCGCGTTGCGAGCGGCCGATATGCCAGAGGACGGGCATATCAGCTCGGGCATGCCCTCGCAGAAGAGACTATCTGTATAGCAGAGTCGGCTCAGATGCAGCAGCAGAAATCGAAATATCAAAGGGTCATAGCGAAAGGATCTCATTGTCACCCGCGGCCCGTCGACGCGCGCAGCGCTCCCGACCAGCCAGACCACCCTACATGTAGCCCGGCGGTGGCAGTCCGTCCTCGAGACCGGCCGCCCTCGAGGTCGGTGCCGACCCGCCCTCGCCCATAGCAGCTCCCCAGGTCGGAGGCTCGTCCATCGGCGGAGGCGGGCCGTCCGGCGGAGCGCCATAGTCCCAGTTATCGCCAGCCTGCTGACTAGCTGAGAGGCCGCCGTCGATCCCGAGTGGCGCACCGACGACGGGAAGCGCGACTCGCTCGACGATGATCTGCGGTCGATCAACGAGTGACGTTTTCACCCAGAGCGTCAGAAGGAAGCTGCGCTCAAGCAGGCCGGGCACGGCAAGCGAGCCGACCTGGGCGAGCTCGGGCTCGAGCGGGTGAGCGAAGTCAAAGTGAAGCTCGTGGCTGAGGCCGTGGGCGAGCACCGGGTGTTGCGAGGCAATGTTGACGTCCTCATCATCGAGGGCGATCCGTACGTCGGGCGCGCCGGTCGTGACAATGTCGAGGTGGCCGCCGAGTCGCTCGACGGTGAAGGAAGCCCCCTCGTGCTGCTGCTGCTGATGATGCTGCTGCGCGGCCTCCTCCTCGCGCCGCTTCTCCTTGCCCTTGTGGCCAGTCAGTGTCGCCAGCAGCGACGTCTTTTTCTTTTCGCCGGTTCCCGCCGAGGGTACAGGAGCCACGGTAGGTGGTGGCAGGTGGAAGAAAGCGTTAAGGACGAGGGGAGTTGTGAGCGAGGCCGAGATGGGCAGGTGCGCCGGCTTGACCTACGAGAGCGCCAAGCAAGCCGTGAGTCAGTCATCTCGTTTGCCGGCCTGACCTGATGCGTCAAAAGTACTCACCTGAATCTTGAGACCTGATGCCGGCAAGGTCGTCTCCCAGCCCTTGAGAAGTGCCTCGTCAATCTCGATGTGCTGATCGTCGGCCCGGACCTCGATCAGCGTCCGCTCGACAACGTCGAGGTCGCCACCGGCGATGCGATAGCCGGCCGCGTCAGCCGTCTCGACACTCGCCTCGGGCCCGGCGCCGACGAAGGCAAGATGCGCCTCGAGGAAGTGCGAGACGCTGTGCGTTGGCGAGCTGAAGGACGGCGGCGGCCCGTTGACTAGCGTTGGAAGCGGGGACGCTCGGGCCTTGCCGGAGCCGGTCGTCTCGGGCGCCACGTTCGCCGTCTGGAAGTCGACGGACCCCTTCTCGGGCAGCGTGAACTAATTAGGGAGAAGAGGACGGTCAGTTGCGCGATCTCAGACCAAGTTGAGATGAGAAAGTGGTCGCACCGAAAATTCCCAGCCGGCCTCCATTGTGTCGGCGCCGGCCGGCCCAGCAGCGGGCATCAGCAAGACCTGCTCTCCCTCGCCGCCGACCAGCGAGACCACTGTCGAGCCACCACGCATGAACCTTGCTTCCGGGACGTGTTCCCGGACCTCCCAGAAGTACCTGATCGAGAGCGAGGCGACGTTGAGCCTCGCCTTGACGTCGCGGACAGCCTCCTCGTTGCGCGAGACGAGCGCGACGTGTCCGGTGACGGTCGCGCCCGGCAGCCGGGGAACGGGCGACGGGTCTAGGCGGATTACAAGCCGACAATTACTGAGCTCATGAACGGCTGGCGTCGTAGCCATGGCGAGCAGATGGACGAGGGGGACGAGAGGCTGGCTCGGTGAAGGAGGAGATGGGGTGAAGAGGAAGCGAAGTGACGGTCGACTGTGCTCGGCCAAGGCAACGTCGGACTGCGGGCGGGCGAGCTATCCGGAAGCAACACCGCCCTTTTCCATGAAGCGCTTTTGTAGCATTACGAACATCAAAAGGCAGCGGTTCGTTTGTCGCATTGTGCACAGAGTAAAAAGCCCGTCTATCAGAGTTGAAGTGACCTACGTCCTGTGAAGGGCAGCCATCCTTGATAGAGCGCAGCAGCAGGGTGGATCCAACAGCCGAAAGCTCCTTTGCTCAAGGACACTTGGAATGCACGGAGCAACGTAAGCTGCCCACGGCTCCTCCGCCAATGATGACTCTGCGAATCATGAACGTCGTCCGCAGAGACCGGCCATATAATCGTGCCCGGTGCCAGCTGTGCTAAAGGGCCGTCGCCTAAGACCGGGCGGACCGCTGGCGCTTGAGGTACTCCTCCTTGCGCTTGCGGCGCTCGTTCGTCCAGTCCTGCCACTTGTCCCAGCCCTGGATCCAGTCCTGACCGCCCGAGAAACGGCCCTCCTGGGCCCGATACGACGGCAGAGCGTCCATCTGCCAGACGGCGCCGCTCGCCTTGTTCGACCCAGCCTTCTTCTGCAAGGCGCCGGCGCCCGCGCCAGCGGAGCGGGCCGCTTTCGGCGCCCACGACCGGAGTGCGTTCTCCGTCTTCTTCAGGTGCCGGGCCTGTCGTGGAGCGAGAAAGAGCAGAGGGCGAGCGTCAGTCACGACTCTGCAAGCCAAACAGCGGGCACTTCAGTGTGTTGAGGCGTACCAGCTCGCCCGTCGCCTCGCTCGTTGGGTCGGCGCCGTACGCCCGGGCCTCGCGGTAGGCAGCCCGGGTAGCGACCTCCTGAATCGCGCGAAGGTGCGCAAACTGAGCCGAGGCGATCGCGTACGCCTTCGAGACCGTCAGGCCGAACGCCTTCTGCAGGTTGATCGTGAACGAGATGCAGCTACCAGCAGATCGTCGACAAGATCGTCAGCCTCTGTTGTGCTAGCTCTTGAGAGCAGGACGGGGACGCACTCTTCTGAGCTCGGGTTCTTACTCCGCTGCTCGAGCGCCCACCATTCCTTGCCCTCGGGCCCGGAGACCGGCCGGATAACCTCACGCTCGGCAAGAACCTTTGGCCGGAAGGCCTCGAGCGGGAAGTCCTGGAAGAAACGCAAGCGAACGGCGTCCTCTGGGTAGACGATCGGCTTGACCTGCGACTTGTGGATCGGCTTGAGCGGCGCGGGCGGGTGCGTGAGCATGGCGGCGTGCCAGACGGGCGTCGAGCCGACGCCGGCCTGCGTCAGGCGCTGCGAGGTCGCGAGAATGTCGTGCGCGAATCGGCGGACCATCGCGTTGAGAGGAGGAGAAGATGAGGAGGGAGGAGGGCAGGAAGCGGACCTCGCGACGGACGGCGGGTCGAGTGTGAGCGCGTGACGTTTGCTGACGGGCTGGGCGACCTCTTGAAGCGGAAGCAGCAGTAGAGAGCCGTTTAGAAAGACCCTGCTGATCCGAGCAGGCTGAGGAAGGCGGCTGGCAATAGCGGAGTCGGGAGGGTGTCGTCAGGAGTAATGGGAGAGGCAAGCTGAGCTCGCGAGACCAGGAAGCGAGCGCCGTCGCGGCCCGAAAAAGGGTCTTCATGATCCGAGCCTTGAATCACTTCATGATTGGTCACGATTTAGCTACAAAGTCCACTCCCACTCTTCTCAATCCAATCGTGACCGGCCGACTCCCCGGCGGACGCTGCCCGAGTTTCGCCCGAGGGCCGGCGAACGCTCGCCCGCTCGAAGCGTCGACCTGCTTCCCCCATCTCTCTCCTCTTCTCGCCGTCGACTCGTTCCCCAACTCCGCTTTTTCTGGAGACTCGCTCCTCATGCTCGTTCGGCTCTCCAAAGCAGGTCCGTCGTCGCGGCCAGCAACGAAGGCGCTTGCCCTGCGGCAAGCGTACGCTCAGCTCGCGCCGCCAACCCCGCCGTCGTCAACGGCAACTCCCTCGCCCCCCAAGCCGACTGAGCCGAGGTCGGTCGCTCCCTCGTCCGGCGCGAGGACAACGTCCGCCGTCCTCAGGCCAAACCCAGGCGCACCACGAATCTCACTCCCGGCCCACTTTGGTGCTAACCAGCTCGTGCCGGTTCCCGAGGCCAAGCTCGCCCAGCTGTCGTCCATCGTCCGCTCGTTCCGCGCGCCGATCCGGTACGCCTTTGCGTATGGCTCCGGCATCTTTGCTCAAACGCCCTCGCTCGCCGACTCGCCCTCAGCCAGCACGAAGCAGCCGATGCTCGACTTCATCTTTGCGACGACGCATGCCGACCACTTTCATTCGATCAATCTGCAGCAGAACCCAAGTCACTACCCGGGCTACGCCCGTCTGGCCGGGTCCGAGGCCGTCAGCTGGGTCCAGCGCAAGGCCGGCGCAGGCGTCTGGTTCAATGCCTTCTGCGAGGTTGAGGGTGCCGTGCGTTCTCGCCAAAAAGGCCTCTTACGATGGGAGAAGGCATGTCGCAGGAGGAGCTGACGGCCGGATGCTTCTCTCTTCCCCGTCCTTCTGCTGCGCGCGGCCGCTCGTCCCGACCGGCGACTCCCCGGAGCGCAGATGATCAAGTACGGTGTCATCACAGTTGACCAGCTATGCAAGGACCTGATTGAGTGGGAGACGCTCTACTGCTCGGGCCGTATGCACAAGCCTGTCCGTGTATTTTCTCTCCAGCGCACTCGGAGTTGTCGTCGCGCCCGCGCCCGCGCGACCGTCTTCCGGCTTCACCCGAAGCACTTGCGTCGCAGCTGCTGACACCGCCCCTCCCTTCTCTAACAGATTCGCATCATCAAAGATGACCCGCGCGTCAAGCTTGCAAATCAGGTCAACCTGGCCTCGGCTCTGCGGGTCGCACTCCTGACATTGCCAGAGACGTTTACCGAGCGGGATCTGTACGAGCGCATCGCCGGCCTGTCGTACTCTGGTGCGCTACACGAAGCCAGATCGATATCCTCTCTCGATGGCTGAGCTGACCGAATCGCTAAATCTTGCACAGGTGACCCGAGAATGAGCATTCCCGGAGCCGAGAACCCGCGCAAGGTTAACAACATTGTCGACGCCCAGATGGACCGCTTCCAAGGCGTCTATGGCCGCTTACTATCCGAGCTCGACAGCCTCGCCGTTGTCGGCGTTCCCGGCGGCTCGCTACACGTGCGTCTTCCCAGTAATCCCTAGAGAGGATGGAGCGTTGACCGTCCGCCTCTTTGGCCGTACGCTGCTTGCAGCAAGACGTCTCGCCCGAGCACCGGGCGCTGCTGGCACGCAAGCTACCAATCACGCTGAAGACGGCCATTCGAGCCGAGTATGCGACAACCGCCCGGGCCGATACTGGCTCAGAGGCCGAAGCTGCGCTCTGGCGTCAGATCGGCGCGTCTGACACGTTGGGCGCGCAGCTCGTGACGCGTGCGTCTAATTTGCGGCTTTAACAAAAACTGTGCTGGAGCTGATCGCTTACGACTAACGTTGACTCGGCAGAGACGGCCAAGATCACCCGGCGTCCTGCACTGACACAGTCGCTCAAGGGCATCATCTCTGTTGGCCCGCTCAAATCGCTTTGGTATTCGAGTGCAAAGTTCTCAAAGTGGAGCGCCGGTCGACAACAGGCGCCATCCCCGAACGCGTCGGATCCGGCCCCGAAAGCAGCTTCACCAGCACCTTCGACGTCGGGCGCACCGGAAAAAAGTCGGATAGAACCGGACGGAAAGGAATAGATGGGCCTTGGACCCGCAAGAGTGACCCTACGAGCGACGCAGGTACATGGAGAAGCCGTTGTGGGGAGGCCCTTCGCGCTCGTCAGGCAGTGCAGACTGACGTGCGAAGATCGAGAGGAGCTGCTCAGACCCCTCAGATCATTAGTGGACCAGAAGCGCACTCGCGGTCGAGAGAGGTCAATGACGGCCGGCCACTGCTGCTCGTCTTAAGCGACAGCTGTCCTAGCCTGTGCGCCGCTCAAGGCTTGACGTGCTCCTGTCGACTCTGCCGCTCGCCCCGTCCTTGATGAAAAGTATCATGAAGAACGGATCAAAGGCAAGGAGAGTAAAAGCAAAAGGGTCAAGTGCACAGAGCCCTCATGAGGGCCGGGTAGAAGCAAGGAAAGGGGGATATGTGCAAAGAATGGAAGGTAAGGGCGCAGAGAAGGCGCGTGTTGGCTGATAAGGGGTCAATTTGGGACAGCGAGACGTGCGCGTCAGGCCCGAGGGGATCGGGCGTGTAGATCGACGAGCTGTCAGGCATGGCAGCCAACGGACAAGAACCGATCGATGAGCCGGACGAGCCCTTCAGCCGCGCAGGAGCGAGCCGAGCCGGCCAAAGAAGGTCGCGAGCGAGCGGCTCTTGCGAAGGGGGCGCCAGACAGGGTCGCCAAGGTCGACGGGCACTGGCCAATCGACAGGTCCGAGCCGGAGACGAGGCCCTCGGTTGAGAGAGCAAGAGTCGACCGCGAGGCGCTGCAAACAGACAAGATGGAGGATGGCATGTCAGCACCCGAGCAGATGATAGGAAGGTCGAGCGATGGCGACAGCCACTCACGCATCGTCGAGGACAAGGCACCCAACCGAGCCGTTCATCGACGGCGGAGGCGGCGTGCGCAGAGCACGGTCGTCGCTGCTGTTGCTGCTGGCCGTCGACGTGGCCGAGCCGCTGCTGACCGACCGGAACGAGGGCGTCGATGACGACTGCCGGGCGAGGGGCGCCAAGGTGACCTCGTTAGCGGCGGCGGCGGCGGCGACGGCACACCAGCGGCCAAACGACTCGGCCGAGTCGTCCTCGTCCTTGACGAGGCTGCTGAGAGGAACAAGCTCGAAGAGCGCCTCCGAGGGCGAGGGCGAACGGGCCTTGCAAACGGACAGGGCCTGGAACATGGCCTGATGCGCAAGCGAGCAAGCGAGAGGAGTATGTTAGCGACAGTGATGATGAGATACAAATGGAGACGGCAGGGACGTACCTTGGCCTTGCGCTTGAGCGTGAGACTAGCCACCGATGACGCCTGCTCCGAGACCGAGGCCTCAACCTCAAGCTCCTGGACGACGACCGTCGAGCCAACGTCCGCCGCCGCCACCTCCGACGCGCCCGCAACAACGGCGACAAACAAGTCGCTCTTGCTGGCGATGAGACCTTTGACGACCGTCGTCAACTCGTCCGACTCGCTGCCGGCGACCTCGACGCACGGCTTTTCGGCCTCGAGCTCATCGTCCTCCTCCTCTTCCTCTTCCTCGACGTTCTCGAGCATGAAAACTTTGCGAGCGACCGTCGCCGGCCGGCGGCGGCCAAAGCGAGCAGCGCGCCGGGATTTGCGGACCTTCGTGACTGGGACGACGACCGTAGTGGCGGCAAGCAGCTCGACTTCCTTGACGTCGACCGTCAACGACCAGTCCAGCACGATCTCGTCATCGTCATCGTCGGCCTGGCTCCAGAGAGACACGGCTTCCTCGTCGTCCGTACTCCAGCTCCAGTCGAAGGCGTCCTCGTCCTCGTCTTCCTCTTGGTCGTCATCCAGGTCGATGACCGACGCGACCGTCACGTTGTCCTCGTCGATGGCCTCGAGCATGGCGTTGACGAGCGCCACCATCGCCGGCCTCATCCGCCGGGCCGCTCCGTGACCGAACGGAACAAACTTGACAAAGGGGACGAGGCCGGCCTCCTGCTTGGCCGCAAAGGCATCGGCCGGGGTGAGGGCGACGACGGGAGGAGCGAGGTAGGCCCTCGGCCAGAACAGGTCGAAGCCATCGTCGTCATCCGATTCGAACGCAGCGCCGAGAGAGGGCCGGACGAGGGCCGCGCCGCGGGAAGACCGGGTGGGGGTGTCGCTGGCCAGATTGTTGTTCTCATCGTCATCGTTGTCGTCGTCGTCGTCGTCGTCAACGTCGTCGTCAACGTCGTTGTCGTCTGAGCCAAAGAGGACGAGCGAGCGCCGACTGACGTAGACGTCGTCCGAGGCAAAGACGTCGGCATTCGAGCCAGAAGCATCGGCAGCGTCGTTGTTGACCGAGCCAAGCACCTCGACGGCAACGGTGGTGGTGTTGTTGATGGCAGCGGCGGCGGTGGTGGTGGTGATGACAGGAGCGACCTCGACAGTCTCATTGGGCAGAGCGTACTCGATCACGGCGCTCGAAGCCTCCATGACGGCCGCCTCGACGAGCTCGTAGCCAGTGGTGACCGACACGACGGCCGGCCGGAGGCGGGGCGGGGTCGGTCGCGGGAAGACGCGTCGGGGGACGTGGCCGTAGTGGGCGAAGCGGTCGACGGGCGAGTACCACTGGAGGACGGTCGAGAGGGTGATGTCGCCGCCTGCCGAGGAGGGGAGAGAGGAGGTTGGATGGATGGATGGGGTCAGCTGAGGTGCTCGGGCAGGCGGGCAGGCTGGGGCGGGCTGAGGCGACGCGAGGCGACGCGAGGCGACGCGATGCGAGAGGCAGAACGAGCGGACGCACCCGCAGCAGGGACCTCCTGGCGCGGGCCTGCGAGCGTTGCGGGTGTGGACGCGCAACGCGACAGATGAGACGTCAGCGAGGACACTCGAAGCGGGGCTGGCGGACGAGCAGGCTGGGCGGAGGGGCGAGGCGGGAGGAGGGAGACACGAACAGTAGCGGTGGGCCATGAGTGAGAGCGGGCACGTGATCTTGTAGCAGCCGACAGGACAGATCGGCATCGTTGCTGTACGAGCGGGGGTAGGGGTAGCCGAGTGGGCTAGTTTGTTTGGACTACGTATAGGTTCGCAAGGGAGGGTAGACTGGGTATGGATGTACGGCGGTCGGAGGGCAGGTCGGGACGGGCCAGGGAAGTCAAGCACGCGCAAAGGGAAAACTGTCGTTGCCGTTTGGACCTGTCTACCTGTCTGTGTTGATGTCTGCCGCGGGATAGGCCGGAAGGAGGGGGCGGGTCGAGAGCGCTGCGACGGGCGGCCGAAGGCGCGCCTGGCTGGCTAGGGTTGTTGGCTGGGTCTCTGGCGACTGGCGTGCCTGGGCAGCGTCGGTCTAGGGTACGAGCTCTGTGTGCTGCGAGGCTGAGGGCAGCCCTAGCCGGTGCCGCTGTGAGGGCGAGGCTTTGTGGGCAGTGGATCCCGAAAGAGCCGGCCTCCTGTCCGCCGCCAAGAGACGCGACCACGCGACGCGACCGTGCCTGGCCGTAGCACCGGTGGACCTTGACGACTGCCCATCCATCTCTCGCTTAGGAACACCCAGTCATGATCTCAGCCAGGTCTGTCAGCTTGTCAGCAGCGGTGTCTGCCGGGATGGTCTCGACTACGACATGAGGTGAAGATACGGACCGACAGGAGGGCGTGCCTGAGCGGATGATTGGTTAGCGGGTGAACCGAAGGACAAGCTAATGTCAACACGACGTACATGTGTCCTCCTGGCCCGGATGAGATGCAGGAGAGGCACAGCCTTCGTGCAGGACGAAAACAAAGCAGGTCGACGAGATGGATCAACAGACGGCAAAGGCTTCCGTCGGTCTGGTTGAGCCTACCGCCGAGAGGGTTAGAAAAACGGCCGCGCAGCAGCCCACGGCGCCAACGCCTCCCGCGTGTGCATACCAGAACAACCTGTCAGCAAGTGAGGGGTGGATGCAGGCGGCGAATTTCGAAGCTTCCAAGTCAGATGAACCGCTTTGTCACTTATGACTCGAGACTTGCCGGAGCTCAATGCTGAGGATCAGCAGACCACCGACGCTTGCTTGCCAGCCTGGAAAGGCCCGGACGGCGGCCGCCCCTTTCTTACCCCTTGACCACGACGTCCGCCTCCGCCGGGCCCTCCGTCTATCCGCCTCGTCGCCAGTGCGGCGAAACAAAGTCTACAACAGATTACCATGCCGTCCAAGATGACGAAACCCGCCTGGCGAACCGGCGGCGACGTCCCTCGGCCAACACCAGCGCCGGCAAGCTCAGCCGAAGACGCTCTGACCTTGTCGACAGCTAGCCTTAGCTCGGGCGGCGTCGCCAGCACGACATTTGTTCTCACCCATCCGACGCATCCGGTTAGAGCTTCTCTCCATGCAGAACGCCAGGCGGCGAGTGGAGCTGAGACTGACCGACTCTCGCCTTCGTCGCGCTAACGGCAGCTCTCACGCAAGCTCATCTTTACCTCACCACCACCCTGGGCGATGCTTATCGACAGGATCATTTTCCTCCTCGCGCCCTCGCCCTTTGTGGCCTCCCAGCTCGGTCTCTCTTACTTTGACTCGGAACGGCGCCGCCACTTGATCGACGGTCAGCCAGGCTTGCTCGACCTCTACAATGCCGTCGCCGATGACGAGGAGATCCGACTGCGCGTCGTCGTCCGCGAGGGCGGGCTGAGCATGGGCCTCAAAGAGATCGACGAAGCCCTCCGGCAGATGTTCCTCCGGCGAGATCTAATCGACGTCCGTTGGACTGCTCGGTTACACCCTTCTGTCGATCGAGCGCTGACTGAATTTGCGCGCTCGCACCGCTTGCATGCAGGGTCCGATCCCCGTCTTCGCGCACGAACCCCTGCAGCGTCAGCCGCGCACGCGTCGTTCGTCGACGCCCGAGTCAACGTCCATCGCGACGCCTGGCCCGCCACTCGCATCATCCACGGCTCTTGATTCGCCATCTCAGGCTCACGGTGCGCTTGAGCCGCCTCCCGGTCTGATCAAGGTCGACCAGCCGCCAGGCATCTGGCCGCCGCTGTCATCTTCGACGACTACGCTCGCACAGGACGACTATTCGCTGCTGGCTAGTCCTCCCGCTTCAGTCGCGTCCTCCTCTCTGAGTCTGCCCGAGTCTGTCAGCGACGGTGAAGAGACTCAGCCGCGATGGATTACCGCCAACAGGACGGCCGATGACGACGGCGACGGCTGGTGGCGCGCCGAAAGTGTCGCTCAAGGTCTCCGCCAACTCATTGAGGACTTCCCGGCACCGTGCCAGCCGAAGCGTCAAGTCAACTCGAAGACCAGACCTGCAGGTGCACCCACTGCGGCCGACATAGCAGACGGCCTTCGACGCCTCGTCGGCGAGCTTCGGGAGAGCATGGACCGCATGGATGCCATTCGCGCGCGCACCTTTGAGCTTGTTGGCAACACCCTCTTCGCGCCAAGTCGGACTCCATCTCCGCCAGCCAACGCATCGGTCAAGCCGCTTACGCCGCTCCTCAGCCCACTTCCAATGCTCCATCATCCTGTTCCAGCACAACTTATCCCACGGCCGACGTACCAATCCTCGCCGGCCATATCGGCTGCCGATGAGGATGAGGTAGTCGGCGAGGACAAGCGTCCGCTGCCTGTATCTGCGCCCGCACTCGAGACGCCGCCGAATGTCACGTCGCTGGACGCCGACAGCGAGGGGCCGATAAGCGACCGGCAGACCTCATGGGCGTACTTACCGACCGCACTTCTTGACTTTGAGGGCGGCGGCTCGAGTCCTGCGGCCGGGCAGCCCCCATCGCGCGGCCCGTCTCCGCCCTTCTCATTCATGCCTCAGCGGCCTAGCGATCAAATGCCGCTTACTGTGGCCGCCACATTCGCTCCCTCTGAGGCTCCGTCCCGGCCGGCCATGCGAATCCCTACGCCGCCACCGCTTTCGCTTGATGAATTCCCGCCGCTCGACGTAGCCGCTACGACGGGCAAGAAGGCCGTTCCGCGAGTTCGACCTCCTGCAGTCTCGACTCAGGGCTCTCGTACGTCCTCCACTGCCTCGTCAATCCTGAGCGGCGCGAGCGCGGTGAGCAGTGAAGCATACTCGGCAACACGATTTCAGACGCCTGCCACTTCGGTCGACGTAGCTAAGGTGCAGCACGTGCCGATGGCGGCCCAAAAGCCCACACTCAGGCTTCCGTCAAAGCCATCCGGTCGCTCGTCGCCGAGTCTCGCGCTGCCTGATATTAAGCACCAGCATCACCCCTTGCTGCCGATAGCTGGTCTTACGTCTGGCCAGCGGAACCAGCTCATGGCAACGGCGGCGCCGTTCGTCAGCCGGCAGCAGCAATACCAAGGGTACGGCATCGCCCACCACCAGCAGATGCCGCACTTTGTTCAGCCTTCGCAAGGCTTATGGACCTTCCCGACGGCGGTCGCCTCTAACAGCCAGGCCTTCGCCTACACGTCGCCCAACATGGTCTTGACGACGCCGTACGGCCAGGCGCCTCCGCTCAGTGGCTCGCACAACTCTTGCCTCAATCCCTATCTCATCAACGGCTTGGGCTGGGGCGGCGAAATCATTCCACACAGTCAGCCTTATGTCTACCCTCAACCGCACAGCCCTTCGATGGGCTGGCTTCAGATGCAGGGCCAGCAGCCCGACGTTCTTGGTCACACACCACCCCTCTGGCAGCCAACGCCTACAACCTCGGCCCTGCGGCTTGGTCGAAGCGCCTCGACTCAGCAACCAACCCCACTCCAGCCCCAGCAGCAGCATCAGCGCAAACTGCCGCCCTTCTCGTTGAAGCCAACGCAGTCGCAGTCGAGAGACGCTCCTTCGGCTCCGGCCTCCGCTGCAGGCTCTACAAGCAGCACCTTACCAACGAACCCGGCGTCCTTATCGGCTTCGTCGGCACACCAGCAGCTGGCGACCATGCGCAAGGACGGCCACTCAACCTCCGGGTTCATCCCTTGTGGCACCCTTGCCGGCTGGATCGACTCGATCGGCGACGAAGGTGAGGTTGTCGCAGGTGTGCCCTGGGCAGGCGGGCAATAAGTTGTTATTCGCCCGTTACCACGCCCGTCGTACGTCTCTGGCCTGTCACCGTCTCCGAGCGGCCGTCGTCACCCTTCGAGTCTCGGGCGTCATCTGCCCGAGTCGGTCGGAGATGTTTACTGCGTCAGGCCCGAGCTGACCCAGCCTTCATCCTGCTACCATCGGGTCTCAAAGATCTCATCCTCGAGTTTGACCCGTCCTCTCCTTCCCATGCCCTTCTTCCCCACGGCAACACAGCAACGGTTTCAGTACTGCCTCCCGGGCCTCACTACCCCTTTCCTGACGATCAGCGCTACCGAGCCCGAGGCAACCCCAGTCTCTGCACCTCCACCCAAGCGTCACCCAACCTGCCCCTTTCTCGCCTGCCAACGCCCCAAAACGCTCGCTAGCACGCAAACAACGGTCGTTCGCCCCCATCACAAATGCGTCACCCGGTTTCTAGCCTCCTACTCCATGCTCACGCTTCTTGACGACCCAGCCGCCGCCTTTCCTGTCTGACGCCAATCACCAGCGACACGCCCAGCCTTTGCTGCTAGCTCCTCTTCCTCAGTATGACGACCTGCCATTCCAGCTCTACTTGCCGCCCCGCTCCTTGCGATACCTTGCTCTTGATCATGCACGCTTCACGACTCGTTTCCATGGCGAAGCGCGGGATCGGCAGCCGTGCGTGCGAAAGGCAGGATGCAGCGCGGCGGCAAGGGAAAACACTACTATGACCGTTCTGACGCGACGGCAGCCGTGGGTCTGTCCCGCTCGCTGGTAAAGCTGGCCGATCGGGCCGAAAGCAGAAGCGGGCACGGAAACAATGACTTCATCGTGGAGAGGGGAGGCGGAGAAGAGCTCAATCATCTCCCCGCAAGCTTGTTGAGCAGGCGCTTGACTTCCGGCTGCTCTCGGCGCTCGGTCGCAGTAAAAACTGAGGAGGGTCGCAACTCTCATGGAGGGTCCAGAGTCGACCTGCTGCTGCTGGCCGAGCTTGCCTGCCGCGGGTAGCTTTGGGCCCGGCAGCCGGCTCGGACCTTAAGCGGGCGGCCGGCTGAACAGTTTTCTCTTTTTACTCTCTGTCGTAAGCTGTTGGATAGCCAGGGGTAGGAGCCCCTAGAAGGAGCGCTCGTCAAGCCCGACGGCGTCTGCTGGCAGCTCGCTCGAGTTCGGGCTCGACGGGGAAGAGGGAAGGGGGCGCGTGAGCGAGTAAAGGAGCGAGCAGCCTTCGGCCGTCCGCCTCCGCCCTCTGCCCAAGACCCTTTTGGCGGCTGGGGCGTCAGCAGGGCGGCGAGAGGAAAATCCACGACGCGAAAGGCAAAACGCTTGTCGGCGGTGGGCTCTTTTTTTTTTCAAAGCCGGGCCGGGGCTCTCGGAGGGGTCTCGATCGCTGCCGGTCGGGAAACCGCGAAGGGGGATTGGAGGAGGGACCCGGGGCCGACACGGCAAGGGTCGTCATCAAGCATGGGTTTGTCTCGCCCTGCGGCCGCGGTCGACACCTTTTTTTTCCCTTAGGGCGAGGTCCTGCGCGAGACTCGGGCTGGAGACGGACAACAGGCTTTGCAAGAGGAGTGACAGCCCGGCCGACAGGCGCGACAGGAAAAGCTCAATCGTAGCAGCGCAGGCCGATCTCCGTTTGGAAAGGAGGGCGATGGGCGGGAGAAAAGTGCAGGGGCGGCTGTGCAAAAAAAACGATCGCCCCTTGTCGAAGGCAAGCAAAGCCCGCAGCCGGGCTGGATCCGAGCAGGAAGGGGGCAGCGAGCGATGAGCAGGCGGGCGGGCGAGGCCCTGCTGGCTGGCCGTTCACGCTCTCGCACGCGCGGGCCGACCCCGGCCGTCGGTCTCGCACGCTTTGCTCCCCTCCGAACCCCCCCTACGGCTGCTCGCCCCTCCTGACTGACGGCCATCATCCAGTTACGCTCGCTCGGTTCCCGCATCCCTCCACGCCCAGTACATACCCCGCCTGCCCTTCCAGCAGCAGCTCATCATCCAAATCGTTATGAGCCCTGCGCCGGCGGTCTCGTCGCTCGGGATCCAGCCGCCGTCCGCCGTCCCGCTCGGCGTCGGGGCCGCTGGCTCGCATCCGGCGGCGGGCTCGTCGGCCGCCGGCCCTTTGACCTCGTCGGCTCCTCCTCCTCCTCGCGAGCTCCCTTCGCATCCGTCCTCTTCCGTCCGGAGGAGGTCGCGCTCGGTCTCGACCTCGAGCAGCCTCGGCTCCCATCTCGCCTCGGACGAGGACGACGACGAGGAGGGCGACGAGCTCGAGACGGACGACGACGAGGGCGGGGTGGAGGCCGCGACGGGGCTAGCCCGGCTCGATCGCCCGCCGCCGGTCCCGCAGGGAGAGGGACCCTTCGTGAAGAAGGCCAAGCACCAGCAGCCGCACGGCTCACCGCCAGCCGGCTCGTCGTATCAACAGCTGCAGCAGCATCACCAGCAGCACCAGCAGCTCCAGCAGCAGCAGCAATCAGGAGGCAATCAGCCGGCCCGCAAGCAGAACGTCGTGCGTCCCGCTTTCTCTTTCCTTCTCGGCTCCTTTCGACGGCGTTGTTTGCGGGCGGGCGCGCGCGCTGGCGCGGTCGACGGGACCTGTAGGCGGCGACCGGGCCCGATGAAGGGCCGGGCGGCTCCCTGTCGCCTCCTGTCGCCTCCTTCCTCTCCCTCCTCGGCACACGATTCCTCCGTCGCGACACAGACGGCCGCCTTGTGTGCTGACGGCTCGCGTGGTGTCGCGGCGCGGAGCGCGATGGCTGCTGGGCGCATCGAGGAGTTTTCACGCGAGGCCCGTTTCAGGAAAGGCTTCCCCTTTGCTGATCCTCTCATCCATCGCCCCCCCTCGCGCGACTTGATCCCGTCCTTTTTTTTGCCCGTCGCCAACCATTACCTCGCGCCCAATCTCACCTCATCGCGCCGCACCGCACAAATCAGGCCTGCGACCCCTGCCGCTCGCGCAAGGTCAAGTGCCTCCGAACGAACGGCTCGGACAAGGTACGCTTCTTTCCTTTGCCTCGGTCTGCGGTTCCGGAGGTCGTGCCGTCCTCCCTTTCACATGTGCCAGCCTTCTCGGGGCCGGTAAAGAGGGGTCCATGGTGCGGTGGGCTGCGGCGCGGGTCGTCTGCCAAGGAGTCGACGCGCGCATGCGGGGCTGCCTCATCCGCCGGCTCCTCTATTCTGTCACGGACGAACCTTCTACTGCCCGTCTAAGGCTCTCGCCGGCTCGGAACGACTGAGAGCCGAAGTGCCGCTGTTTGTTCTCATCAGCCGATGCTGACCCTCTTCACCGTTGCGTTCGTCAACAGTGTGACTCATGCCTGCAGAAGACGCTCGTCTGCACGTACGTCTGCCTTCTGTCGCCTGCCCGCTACGACACGATGAGCACGCCCGGCTGACACTCCCTCACGTCCTTGCCCCTCAGCAACCACTATGTCACCTCGCTCCAGAACAAGGAGCGCCGCAAAGCGACCGGCGAGCGGCCTGCCCGCACCAAGAACCTTACCGGCACAGCTGGCGGGCTCGACATCCCCGGCGCGGGACTCGCCAAGCGGCGCAAGGTCTCGGACGAGCGGCTGCCGATGGCGACCGACGGCTCGTCCTCGAGCTACGGCCACGGCAGCGGCGGTCGGCATGACTACGACGGCGCGTACGGCTCGTCGGCCGGCGGGCCGTCGTCGTCGTCGGTCGCCTCGTCATCCATCTTGCCCCCACCGTCCATCGGGGGCCCTCACGCCCAGCTCCCGCATCAGCCAGCTTACCAGCCCTTCCCGGCATTGCATTATCCGGGCGCCAATGGCAACGGCATCAGTCAGGGCTACGGCAGTGGTGCCGTCGGAGGCAGTCATCCGCATCACCACCACCCGCTCCCCTTCCCGCTCGGCGTCGACCAGATGCCGCTGCCGCTCCCACATCCGGGCGCGGGACCTTCGACCGGCCCACGCTACCTGCAACAGCAGCAGCAGCAGCAGCAGCAGCAGCAGCAACAACAACAACAACAGCAGCAGCAGGCCGGGCCGTCGACGTACTTGCCGCCACCGCAGGCTCATCCGGCCTACCAGCCGACCGGACCGCCATCGCAGCAAGCGCTTTACCGGCAAAATTCGGGCCAGAGCCCATCCCGACCGACCGTCTCGCCACTGCCGCAACCACCGGTCGCCACCTCGACCGTCGTCAGCACCGCCCTGTCGCTCGTCCCCTTCCCACCGCCGATGGGCTCGCTTCTCGCCTACCTCTTCTCGCCGACCGAGGTCGCGACGCCCGAGCTTGGCTACACGGATCAAACGCTTGTCGGCCACGCCGGCGGCAAGCGCGAGCTGTTTGACAGCCCACCGAGCCAGGCCCATCGGAGCCTTCTCGGCGAGGCGCTTCGCGTGGAGCTCGCGAATGACCTGATTGAGAGCTATTTCCAGGTGCGTCGCCGGTGTCTCTGCTTCGCCCCGCTGGCCCTCGCCCGGCTGATCATCCTTCAAACATTCAACAGATTGTGCACATCCGGATGCCTCTTATCGCTCAAAGCAGCTTCAAGGCTAAGTTTGCGGCAGGGACCGTCTCCCACGTCAAGCTGGCTGTCATCCTGGCCCTCGGAGCCAAGTTCTCCGAGCATCCGACGATCGCGATGGACCGCGAGCAGACGTCGGCCGTCGCTGGTGGTGCCGGCGTCGTCCGCGAGAGCACGAGCCGGCTCGTCCGGTTGCTCGTCGCGCGCGCCCAGCAGGTGCTCGAGGTCAATCGGGCCTACCGGACGCCGACGCTCGAAAACGTCCAGGCCGCGCTTCTGATGGAGGGTCTCCTGAACCGTGAGTTGTTGCGTTCGACACCGTGGTTTAGCATGACGAGTCACTCGACTGACCCAAACCTAGCCTTCACAACCTTCATTGGCTCGTCTTCAGCCAAGCCGGCCGAGTCGCTGCCTGGCCGCAACGTGACGTCGCACTCGAAGGGTTTCTGGACGACGGTCGCGATTCGGCACCTGCTCGAGCTTCGATGCAACCACATGCAGACGATCCTCGCCGTCGAGGATGAGCTTCGGCGGGGCGCGCTCCTCTTCGCCTGGTGGCTCGCCTGCTTGAGCGATTCGATGGGCGCCCTCTTCTGGCGCCAGAAGCCGGTTCTCTGTGACGATGACTACGACAACGAGCCGCCGGCCGCGTGGGACGGCGAGCACTACCAGCCGGTCGACGACCCGGAAAAGGTTGGTCTTTCTACCACTTCCCTCGCCTGTCTCGCTCAATCCTGACTGTCTTCAATCCTCCCTGGATTCCCTTCTAGTACAAGAAATGGTACATCTCAGCCCACGACCTGGCCAAGATTGCTCGCGAGGCGTGCAGCCGGCTCTGGACGCCGCGCGTCGAGTCGTCGGGCATCCCGCTTGCCGCGCTTCAGCAGCTCGTCAACCTCCTCTGCGGCTGGCGCGACGTCCACCTGAGCACGGTCGCCGTTCCAAATCAGTGGCCGTCGTCGTGGGACTTTATCCATGCCGTCACTGCTTGCGCGGCCGACTCCAATTTCCACGTGTGCGTCCTCATTCGCTGCCCTTAATGCCGCTGCCGAACCGTCACTGACCTTGCCCTGCGCTTTTTGGCTGTTTACTGCAGCATGTGGCTCACTCTTCACCGCGCGCTCGTCGACTTCGACATCTTTGAGGCCAAAGAAATTGCCGCTGGCCGTGCGGCACCTTCCCCGGAGCTTGTTGCCCGGATTGACTCGGTCCGGTCGCAGCTTAGCCAAGAGGCCGCGCACGCCGCCACCCGAATCTCGGCTCTCGCTGTCGTCCTGACAACCAACGGCTACCTCCGGCTCGACCCCAACGTCCTGCACTATCCGATTCTTGAGGCCGGCACCTTCCTCGCGCGCTATGGTATGAGCGAGGTCGAGGGCTGCATCGCCGGCCTCCGCCAGTACGGCACCTCATATGAAGAGTGCTACGCTCAAGCAGACGCGCTCGAGCAGTCGTACTCGCGATCCAAGGGCAAGGCTGGCTTGGCGATCCCGGCATCCGTACCGCCCTTGTACACCGGCGGCGCCGGCCAGCTGCAGCCCGAGTCTGCAACGTCGCGCCGGACTTCGTACTCGCCGAGCGGCGATGTCGTGCCTGCAGCTGCGAGGCTTGCTCTCGACTCGACGCCGGCCTCAGAGGCCAGTGCCTCTTCGGCTTCGGCACCGCCCGCCCACGACGCCCAGCCGCGCCCCCTCTCAGCGCTCACCGCTGCCCCCGCCGCCTTGGCCTCAGCCGCCCCCGCTCCGCCAGCGACGCCGTCACTTCCGGAACAGGCGGCGGCCACCCTGACACGCTGGTCGTTGTCGCCGTCCGTAGACACGCACACGAAGGTCTACGGTGGCTTCGCAGCGGCCCCGACCGCGACGGCGTTCGCGCAGGGCTCATGACGACCTCCCTCCGTTTCCTCTTTGCATCCCCTTCTCCTGGTTGTGCTTTCGCTCCTTGGTGGCATTGACTTCATCATAATCATGCTCCCAGTCCATCTGCAACTGGCGCAATCAGGACGGAAGGTGTTGGGACAGAAAGAGAAGAAGCAGAAGAGGAGGAAGAGAATGTGGTCGGCTCGGGCAGAGGTGTCGCTGTCGTCGACAGGCGGGGTGAGGTCGCCTGCGAGGGCGGCTGGGCCGACGGCGATCGAGCCTTCTGCCGCTTCTCCATCGCCGCAATCTTGGACCTCATGAGCTGGATCTCAGATTCCTTGGCCTGGATGGCTTGCAGCGAGTCGACTGAGGGTGTCGCTGACTTCGCGCGCACGGTCGGCACATGAACTCCAAGCTGCATTCGGTTGTCGGCCGGCTGCTGAGTGTCATCGAAGTCATCGTCGGAGTCGCCCTCGTCGTCCGAGATGTCGATGACGAGCCGCCGGGGTTGATCTGCGACGAGCTGGCGCACGACGCGATCGAAGTTAAAGAACGGGACGTACGCTGCAGCCTGGTCGGATGCGGGCGAGAGCATTGAGGCGGTCGCTGGCTGGTCGAGATCGAGTGCCGAGGGCCGCTTAGCCGGCAGTTTCCGGACCAGCCGCGTGCTAGACGAGGTGTATGTGACAGGGGGACTCGCATCGGCTACCGACGTCGAGGAATTGGCAGCAGCAGCAGTGACCGGGACTCGCGACTCGGGATTAGGGCTTAGCGATGGCGGCGGAAGTGGTGGCAGGGCGGGAGGCGGGCTGTTGGGAGGGGGAGGTGGTGATGCTTGCGGTTGAGGCGGAGGAACGTCGTTGGGCTTCGGCTGCTGAATGGAAGGCGACCAGGCCTGGAGGAACTGCTGCGACTGCTGCTGCTGCTGTAATGTCGGCAGATATCCCATATTGACCTGGTTCAAGCCTGCGTAATAAGCCATCGAGGGGTCAAAGTACGGCTGAGCTGCGTAGAAAGCCGGCGGATACATCTGCGGGTAAGCGGCTGCGAGCGCTACCTGCTGCTGAAAGGCGGCTTGGGGTGAGAGGAACGGTTGCGGTGATGTGCCGGCGGCAGGCTGAGGTGGTGGACCATTAGCGGGGAGCTCCCGCTGCCCCCCGGCAACCGGGGTGGCTTGAAGGGAGCGGGCAGGCGTCAGCCCGAACATAGGGGAAGGTACCGAAACGTAGGGTCGCTCACGGTTACTCTGCGTCTTCTTCTTCCTCGCACGTTTCGATCGCGGGGGTTGCTGGGACTCGGACGCCAGCGCTGCAGCCTCGTCTACGCGTTCGAGGTTCCAGAAGATCGCGCCAACGACAAGAAGCGTCAGAGAGCATAGAGCCATCGATGCGAAGTTGGGATCAGAGGTGGGTGAGCGACTGACCTCCTGCCGTCTGGACTTTGGATGCGCTGTCTCCGTCCTCGTTGGCAGCAAGTGCAGGAGGGGCGCCTGCTGCCGGACCATCTGAGACCAAAACGACCTCGTCGTCCTCGGCAACCTCACCCTCCTCTTCCTCCTCGAGCTCTCCTGCCTCGGGCTCCTCCCTGATAGTATTTGACGTAGCCAACTCATCATCAGGCTTGGCCTTCCGATTCCGCGCTGGGCCTTTGGGCAGATTGGCGGGCAGCCGGATGCGGAGGTCGCGAAAGTAAAGAAGGATTGCCTCCCGCGAAAGACCGAGCGGCGAGACGAAATACTCAGGCGCAACCCCCCACGAAATGAGTTCGAGAAGAAGAATGCGGGTCGCCCGATACTCCTGCTCGTCGACTGATTAGGACAAAGAGAAGATCAATCAGCAAGCCGGCGCAACACACGAAGCTCGTAAACGTGACCCACTCTTGAGTGCTGCGGTTCCGATGGCGACCGGGTCGTAATCCTTGACGACAGGCTTGACATCGACCGACTTCTCCTCCTCCTTCTTGGCCGGCGGCGCGGGCGCCTTGCCTTCCAGAGCTTCGCGTAGCTGCGCGCTCATCGGCGGGAAGCGCTGGGCGCCCACAAGGGCCTCGCGCATCATGGCGGCCATGTGCGCTTCGTAGGCGGCCATACTGAGCGGCATCTGGTGCGGTGGAGGCGGCTGCAAAGGGGGCGGCGGAGGCAAAGGAGCAGGCGATTGAACCGTCGTCGGCGGTGATGGAGGCGGCGGGCCGTCGTCGTCCGAGATCTCTCCCTCCTCACGGTCGTCATCGCGGTCGTCGCCACCAGTTGTCATCTCGACGTCGGCGGGCGGCGAAGGAGGAGGAGCAGGGGTTGTGGTGATAGGCTCCGCATTTGTTGTCGCTTGCGTCGACGACGTGGCCGCGCTGGCCTCTGAGTCGTTGCTGCCGGCTACCGAAGGTTCGCCAGCCGTCTTGGCCGCCTTGCCCGCTCGGGCGGAGGGTAGCTCGTCGCCCGGCTGGGCCGTCGTAGCTGCCGCTGCGGCGGCCTTGCGCTTCTTGCTGTTTTTGACCTTCTCACGCAGGGCGCGCACATAATCCTCGTCAACGGCGGGCGGCATGGCGTTCAGGTTGGGTCGAGACGGGTGTGTCGGCGAAGGGAGGTCGGGCGGCGAGAGTCGTTGGTCGTGGGTTGCTTGGAGGGCCCGTACGTCCGCAGACTTCGACCGCTATGGACCTTCGCAGATTGGCCCGGCCGTCTGTCACGTCTAGTGCCGCGTGTTGGTTCAGTGATGTCAGACGAAGTGAGGTGGCTCAGCGACAAAACAACTGAGGAGCCGGTGTGGTGGTTGGCAGGCGAAAACAATGGACGCTGCCCGAACCGACTTCGGCTCGTCGAGCCTGCCGACAGCCACTAGTCCTCCCCTTCCTTTCACGTTCAAAAGTCTACTGCAGACCAACCATGCTGCCTCAGGCCACGGATCCGCTCGATGTACGTCTTACCAGGCGATCTTCCCGAGCTTTGTCCTGGACTGATGGTGGTGTCGCTCCGCGCAGGCCGTGCCGCCTCCGACGCCGCCGAGGGACTTCCGGACGCCATTCTCGCCGCTTGCGAGTGATGGTGAGCCTGTGGGACTGACGACCGGTGAGTCTGCGCTTCATGATCCGCAACGTATGTGCCCAAGGAGCTGAAAGCAAGCCTTGCATCTATTTGCGTTCACAGAGGAGCTCATGGCATGGCAAGACGAGCAGCGCCAGCGGCGAATGATGGGCGAGTATCAGCGGAGCTCGCGCATGCTGTCGTCGCTTGTTCGTATGCCATCAGCGCTCGCTGGGCCAAGTCGCTCAGGTCTCTATGCTGAATACGAGCATCCCATGATCACGCCAGATCGAGGACAACTTTGACACGCCAATGACGCTTTCGGCCCTGCGCGTGACGGGCACCGTGCAGACCCGCGCGTCCTTCCTCGCGGCCCTCCTCAAGCCATCGCTCGCATCGACGCCCGAGACGCTCGGCGACCTGCTCAAGTTGACGCAGGCGACCCAGCGTGCTCTTGCGCCGTGGGGAATCTTTAAGCAGATTGACGTCCGGCTCGAGACGCCGCAGAGCCTGCTGGCCGAGAAGGGCGCGGTCGACCTAGTTGTCGACGTCAAGGAGAGCGGCCGGCTGATGCTTAAGTCAGGCACGGAGGTTGGCCAGGGTGAAGGCAGTGCTGTGAGCTTACATCTGAGGATCTGTCAGTCTCGACACTCCAGCTGACCGCATCGTGTCTCTGCGCTTCAACCAGTACATCACCGGCAACGTCAAGAACGTCTTTGGCGGCGCCGAGACGCTTAGCGTGTCGTCCTCACTCGGCACCAAGACGCGGTCGGCCACTGAGGTCTCGCTCCGGACACCCCTTGTTGCCTCGCCCTTGCACTCCCTCTCGCTGACCGGCTTCTCGCTTGACCGCGATAACACGACGTTCGCGTCGCACTGGGAGGGCCTAAAGGGCGGTCGTCTGAGCTACGAGGTGGGTCTCAAACTGCTTGTGAGACAATTCATCGTCGTTGACTAACCCATGCGGTGCATCAAACGCAGACGACGCGGTCTTGGGGCTCGCACTCGCTCTCGTACGAGGCGATCAACCGCTCGCTTCACTCACTCACGCCCGAGGCGTCGCTCTCGGTCCGAGAGGCTGCCCGCCCGGGCCCGTCCCTCAAGTCGGCCGTCGTCCACACCTTCCTTCGCGATACACGCGACCGGCAATTCCTTGGCTCGCAAGGCTCGTTTTGGAAAGCAACGCAGGAGGTCGCCGGGCTTGGAGGTGACGCGAAGCACCTTAAGTCGGTAACGGAGACGTCGTTCTCGCGCTACCTCGGATCCGGTCATGTTCGTTTAGCTGCATGACGATCCGTCACCCGCAACCAACCTCGCTGATGACATCTTACGGTAACTCTGCAGTTCGCAAGCTTGACTGCCCGGACAGGCCTCGTCGTCCCTCTTGACCCAACCAAGGGCGTCTGGTTTGGCGACCGGCTCTTCTCGGGCGGATCGACCAGCGTTCGCGGCTGGCGGATGAATGCGCTCGGCCCGCGAGACGCTCGTGAGTCACCTTTCTTCCAGATCTTGGCTCACGACGTAGAAGCCGGGTGCTGACGAGCACCTTTAATTCCCTTGACATGATCTTCAGAGGACTCGCTTGGTGGCAATCTCACGTACGCCCTCGGCGCGAGCCTCTTCTCGCCCCTGCCAGGCAAGCCCGAGTGGCCGCTCAAAGTTCACACCTTCTGCAACGTCGGCTCGCTCGCTTCGCTTCCCCTCTCATCGGCGCACGCCAAGAAGGCTGACGCGCCGAGCACGACCGACGTCAAGCAGGCGCTGTCGGAGTTGAGCAGGCCGAGCGTCAGCGTTGGTGCCGGCCTGGTCTACGAGTTTGCGCCCATCCGGATCGAGCTCGGATTTACTCTCCCGCTCGTCGCGCGCGAAGGTGAGGGCGTCAGCAAGGGATGGGGGCTCGGCATGGGAATGGAATTCCTCTAGAGCCGGCAACTCGATCACATGACGATAGCCTGTCACCTGCCTCGTCCCCCTCTTCCCCAATCGCCGACTTGGTGATAGATTCTTCCATTGTATCCCAAAGCCAGCGGACCTGCTGCTTGTGCTCACTCGCGCTTGAAGCCGCGGAAGGGGAAGCCAGGCAAGCCGAACGGACGGCGTGCATGCGTAAGGTCCATCTTGAAGCGTGCGCCGGGAATCCGAACACCGTCCTGGACTGCGTCGCCCCATCTGAGAAAGAGTACAGAGTAAGAGAATGTCAGCATGTGTCGAGATGTCATGTGGACGGCGAAGCCGAAGGCGGGAAGAAGACGCACGCCCGGTACTTCTTGGGCTTCTTGGGCTCGATCGCCAGCCGACGCGGGTCCGAGCCCTTCTTGTACATCTCGATGATCCACATCAGGTACCTATATCATGGAAGAGGTCAGCGTAATCCTTCCTGTAAAGCAGCGAACTCGCAGAGAGACGTGCCGCCGGTCCTTGGTCTCAAGCCCGCCCTTCTCGTACCACTGCTTGCCGCGCCAGTTCATGAGGTCCTCCCAGGCCATTGTCTCAAGGTCGATCTTGCCCTTGAGCTTCTTCTCGATCCCCCGACCAATGACGGCGATGAACTTGGCAGGCGTCTCCAGCGGAGCTTTGGGCGGGCAGACAGGCTTCGGCTGGTCCGGGCCGCGGGGGACGACGACGGGAGGCAGGCGAGCCTTGACCGCCTTGGGAACGGCAAACGCCCAGCGAGCACCCATCGACGGGCCTGAGGGGCGGCTGGAAGAGGTCGAGGACGAAGCCTCGGGCGTCGTCGTTGCGAGGCAGCGGACGGACGAGGTCGAGCACGCGGCCGTCGCGGACGCCGGCAGGGCCGAGGTTGAGGCGACGAGTGAACGGAGAAGCGACATGCGAACTGCTGCGGCGGTGATGCTGCTGCGGAGAAGGAGAGCGAGTGTTCTCTCGTCCTTTCTGCGAGCTATAGCTTCAAAAGCAGCTGGCAGGCGCTGCAAAGGGGGCGAGAGACGGTAGCGGGCGGAGAGGTCGGAGCAAAGCGAGGCCGGCGAGGTCGGCGAGGCGGCGAAGAGGCCATGTCCGCCAAAGCGCATCGGCTGGCTCTTGATTTGCATACACTGAAGACGCCAAAGGGGTTCCTGTCAGTTGCTTCGTCGTCCGCCCGTTCAAAGTCAGAGCCAGCTTCAGTGGGAAGTGATCTGCTATTTCAGTCTCGTTACGAGGTTTTAGAGCGCGATGGTACAGATTGAAGAAGGCCATGAGTCGGCTGGCGGTCCGTCGACTGCTGCGCGCCCAACTCCAGCCTGCCGTCTGCTCGTTCATCTTCTGCAATCGGTTTCTGTCGCACCTTCGCTCCCGCAACACGCTGACCTGCCCGCTCGAGGTCAAATGGCACACCGAAGAAGCAGCCATTCATCACCGGACTTTCGAAGCGTCTCAGCATGGGCCTACAGAGGACGCGATGCATCCGGCCGGCAGCGTAGATGAAACGCGTGCCTGACCAGGTACGCCGGCCGCTGCTGCCGATGCTGACAGCGCTGACTGACTTGAGAAAGCTGATGAGCAGCCAGATTGTCCACGGATGGCCACTGCAACATCCAGGAACCCTCGTCTGTCGTCCACCGTTATTCAGGCGAGCAAGGGGCCCAAAGCGGGCGCTGCGTTCAGGCCAGGCACGGTCGCGTCGCGTGGTCGCGTCTCTTGGCGGCGGACAGGAGGCCGGCTCTTTCGGGATCCACTGCCCACAAAGCCTCGCCCTCACAGCGGCACCGGCTAGGGCTGCCCTCAGCCTCGCAGCACACAGAGCTCGTACCCTAGACCGACGCTGCCCAGGCACGCCAGTCGCCAGAGACCCAGCCAACAACCCTAGCCAGCCAGGCGCGCCTTCGGCCGCCCGTCGCAGCGCTCTCGACCCGCCCCCTCCTTCCGGCCTATCCCGCGGCAGACATCAACACAGACAGGTAGACAGGTCCAAACGGCAACGACAGTTTTCCCTTTGCGCGTGCTTGACTTCCCTGGCCCGTCCCGACCAGCCCTCCGACCGCCGTACATCCACACCCAGTCTACCCTCCCTTGCGAACCTATACGCAGTCCAGACGAACTAGCCCACTCGGCTATCCCCACCCCCGCTCCTACAGCAACGATGCCGATCTGTCCTGTCGGCTGCTACAAGATTACGTGCCCGCTCTCACTCATGGCCCACCGCTACTGTTCGTGTCTCCCTCCTCCCGCCTCGCCCCTCCGCCCAGCCTGCTCGTCCGCCAGCCCCGCTTCATGCAGCCTCGCTGACGTCTCATCTGTTGCGTCGCGCATCCACACCCACAACGCTCGCAGGCCCGCGCCAGGAGGTCCCTGCTGCGGGTACGTCCGCTCGTTCTGCCTCTCGCGTCGCGTTGCGTCGCGTTGCCTCAGCCCGCCCCAGCCTGCCCTCCTGCCCGAGCACCTCAGCTGACCTCATCCATCCATCCAACCTCATCTCTCCCCTCCTCGGTAGACGGCGACATCACCCTCTCGACCGTCCTCCAGTGGTATTCGCCCGTCGACCGCTTCGCCCACTACGGACACGTCCCCCGACGCGTCTTCCCGCGACCGACACCGCCCCGCCTCCGGCCGGCCGTCGTGTCGGTCACCACTGGCTACGAGCTCGTCGAGGCGGCCGTCGTGGAGGCTTCGAGCGCCGTGATCGAGTACGCTCTACCCAACGAGGCTGTCGAGGTCGCTCCTGTCATCACCACCACCACCGCCGCCGCTGCCATCAACACCACCACCACCGTTGCCGTCGAGGTGCTTGGCTCGGTCAACAACGACGCTGCCGATGCTTCTGGCTCGAATGCCGACGTCTTTGCCTCGGACGACGTCTACGTCAGTCGGCGCTCGCTCGTCCTCTTTGGCTCAGACGACGACGACGACAACGATGACGATGAGAACAACAATCTGGCCAGCGACACCCCCACCCGGTCTTCCCGCGGCGCGGCCCTCGTCCGGCCCTCTCTCGGCGCTGCGTTCGAGTCGGATGACGACGATGGCTTCGACCTGTTCTGGCCGAGGGCCTACCTCGCTCCTCCCGTCGTCGCCCTCACCCCGGCCGATGCCTTTGCGGCCAAGCAGCAGGCCGGCCTCGTCCCCTTTGTCAAGTTTGTTCCGTTCAGTCACGGAGCGGCCCGGCGGATGCGGCCGGCGATGGTGGCGCTCGTCAAGGCTATGCTCGAGGCCATCGACGAGGACAACGTGACGGTCGCGCCGGTCATCGACCTGGATGACGGCCAAGAGGAAGACGAGGACGAGGACGCCTTCGATTGGAGCTGGAGCACGGACGACGAGGAAGCCGTCTCTCAATGGAGCCAGGCCGACGATGACGACGACGAGATCGTGCTGGACTGGTCGTCGACGGTCGACGTCAAGGAAGTCGAGCTGCTTGCCGCCACTACGGTTGTCGTCCCAGTCACGAAGGTCCGCAAATCCCGGCGCGCTGCTCGCTTTGGCCGCCGCCGGCCGGCGACGGTCGCTCGCAAAGTTGTCATGCTCGAGAACGTCGAGGAAGAGGAAGAGGAGGAGGACGATGAGCTCGAGGCCGAAAAGCCGTGCGTCGAGGTCGCCGGCAGCGAGTCGGACGAGTCGACGACGGTCGTCAAAGACCTCATCGCCAGCAAGAGCGACTTGTCTGTCGCCGTTGTTGCGGACGCGTCGGAGGTGGAGACGGCCGACGTTGGCCCGACGGTCGTCGTCCAGGAGGACGATGTTGAGGTCGAGGTCTCGGAGCAGGCGTCGTCGGTGGCTAGTCTCACGCTCAAGCGCAAGGCTAAGGTGCGTCCCTGCCATCTCCATTTGTATCTCATCATCACTGTCGCTGACCTACTCCTCTCGCTTGCACGCTTGCGTATCAGGCCATGTTCCAGACCCTGTCCGTCCGTAAGGCCCGTTCACCTTCGCCCTCAGAGGCGCTCTTCGAGCTTGTCCCTCTCTGCAGCCTCGTCAAGGACGAGGACGACTCGGCCGAGTCGTTCGGCCGCTGGTGCGCCGCCTCCGCCGCCGCCGCCGCCGCTAACGAGGTCACCTCGGCGCCCCTCGCCCTGCAGTCGTCATCGACGCCCTCGTTCCGGTCGGTTAGCAGCGGCTCGGCCACGTCGACGGCCAGCAGCAACAGCAGCGACGACCGTGTCCTGCGCACGCCGCCTCCGCCGTCGATCAACGGCTCGGTTGGGTGCCTTGTCCTCGACGATGCGTGAGTGGCTGTCGCCATCGCTCGACCTTTCTCTCATCTGCTCGGGTGCTGACATGCCATCCTTCATCTTATCTGTTTGCAGCGCCTCGCGGTCGACTCTCGCCCTCTCAACCGAGGGCCTCGTCTCCGGCTCGGACCTGTCGATCGGCCAGTGCCCGTCGACCTCGGCGACCCTGTCTGGCGCCCCCCTTCGCAAGAGCCGCTCGCTCGCGACCTTCTTTGGCCGGCTCGGCTCGCTCCTGCGCGGCTGAAGGGCTCGTCCGGCGCATCGACCGGCTCGTGTCCTTTTGCTGCCATGCCTGACAGCTCGTCGATCTACACGCCCGATCCCTTCGGGCCTGACGCGCACGTCTCGCTGTCGCAAATTGACCCCTTATCAGCCAACACGCGCCTTCTCTGCGCCCTTACCTTCCATTCTTTGCACGTATCCCCCTTTCCTTGCTTCTACCCGGCCCTCATGAGGGCTCTGTGCACTTGACCCTTTTGCTTTTACTCTCCTTGCCTTCGATCCGTTCTTCATGATACTTTCAATCAAGGGCGGGGCGAGCGGCAGAGTCGACAGGAGCACGTCAAGCCTCGAGCGGCGCACAGGCTAGGACAACTGTCGCTCAAGACGAGCAGCAGTGGCCGGCCGTTATCGACTTCTTTCTCTCGACTGTGAGTGCGCCTCTGCCTTCCAGTGCTCTGAAGAACCTGAGCATCTCCTCATACGAATCTCGATCATCTGAACGAGAGACGCATGGCTTGAGCCGTGAGTCGGCTTCAGCTCCGGGTAAACTTGGCTAACAAGGGATTGTTGCAGACTACTAACTTCTAGGACAGCGCGGTGCGCCACTTTCTGCTCGTCGTTCTCTTCCCAAGAAGTGCGCCATCCAGAACCAGGAGGACCTCTTGTGAGCTTTCTTTATAAATTCTCTAGATGCCTCTGAGACGAAGTCTTGCTGACTCAGCTCGCCATCACTCTCCTACAGCAATGCCGACCGCAGGCAGAGCCCTGCCGCTTGCGCCAATCCCCTTGACAACACGCTTGCCCGCCATTGATGCCCCGTCACATCTGGCTTTTCGCACGATCATTCCGACCACTTGTTCCGATGAAAGCGTCCGCTCCATTTCCTCAAAAAATCCCGTCGTCGTCGCAGGGCCTTACCCCGGAAGTCGTTTGTTCGTCCACGTCGTTTTCACGTGCCGAGCCATCTAAGGTAAGCTGTATAAGATAGCTCAACGGTGACGGATCATGTCTCAGCCGCTGGCGCGCGATCAGGATGTTTTAACACGCAGGATCAGAGCCGCGCCTCTCCCTGCTACCATACCTGGCAGTCCATTCGAATCCGAAATGGACCAAATTCGGTCGGTCGGCAGAAAAGATCGCCGCCTGACGCGGTGACACCATCGACAGACGCAGCAAAAGGCGGAAGCTCGTGCTTTGAAGTGGCAGTCTATGCTCTGCGTAGCCCACCCGCTTGGTGATTTTTGGGCCGACGATGCGAAGTGACAGAGTTGCCCGCCTTCGCTGTACGCGGCCGCTCATACGTGGATCTCTTTTGCTGAGGGACCAAAAGGGTGCTTCGGCTTGAGACCAAAGCCGTGTTCTTTTAAACCGGAACGGCGAGCCGGTCTGTTCTGAGTTTCGTTTTGAGGGCAGGCCTGACGACTACCTCGCACTAGCCGCTTAAGCCAAGATTCAAAAGACCGGCGTGTCCTTGAGCCAGAGACGAGGCTCCTCTTTGCCGACCCAGCGAGCGACCGCATTAGCGATGGTGACGGCTTGGTCCTGTGGTATCTCTAGCCCGATGGCGAGGTAAAGCTCGAAGGCTTGTGTAAACTGTAGGGCACACGACGTTGTTAATGGTACTCAGCAAATATCCTCATAGCGATGGGGTCGACTGGGACGGGCAGTCACGGAACGCACCCAGCCGAGCACCGTCTCTGAGTTTGTTCGCAGGACAAGCAGCGTCAATGGCTCCGCTCCGGGAGCACTTCGGCCGTGGAGGGCGTCGTGTGCGCGCTGGTAGTGTCCGAGTAGCCTGTCACACGACACAGGACGAGCGCCAACGTCAGCCGTAGGAGTGGTACTTGCGAAGCCCTTAAGGGACGCACCGCGCTCGCTCGGCTTCCGATTCGTAAGGTGCGGACCAAGCCGGTTGTGTCAACTGCACCGCTGCGCACGACTTGTACACGAAATGCTGTAGGCCCGGGATCTCAAGCTCGGCTGGCATAGCGTCGTTGCGCAGCAGATGTATTATATCAGCTGCAGGGCTCAGCGACCAGAGCACCACCCTTCAAGCAAGAGACGAAAGGCGAAAGCAAGGACTCACAGACGAGGTACGAGTGGTCGGCGATGGCCTGCTCGAGCTGTGGCAGACAACCGGTCTCCGAGAACTCCTAGAAGCAGCGATCACCCGACCGAGTCAGCGAAAGCGGACAATCCCCGACAACAACTCCGGCCAGACGCACCTTGAGGATCTTGGCCTTGGCGGCTTGCATCGGCCCAAATCCATCCTTGTCGCGTCCGACGCCGACAAAGCCCACTCCTCCCCGGTCGCCGGCTCCTCCTCCCGTTGTCGGCTCCAGGAACGCAACATAAACCCAAACCCACTCGCCTCCGCGTTTCGGCAGGCTGAACGGGACCCAGCTCTCGCCACCGGGCGCTCGCAAGGCAGGGCTCGAGCGAAGAAGAGTCAAGAGAAGGCGTAGGTCGGAAGGATGAATCGAGTGCTTGCGTGGCCTGAGGAGAGTCAGAGGTTCGAGTGAGGGTGCCAGCAAGAGTGCATAAAGGAGGTCCTGAGACAGTGATAAGTTGCAGAGAGTCCGTCAACATCGAGCATAATTACGACTGAAGCTCGTATGAAGCAGTTGACATGCTCTCCGGGGAAGATAACTCACTGGGTTGCTCGAGCAGCCAGCAAGGCAGCGGCCAGCCGTCTTGCGTAGAGCGCCGTCCATGCGGAGCGGCGTGAGCGCGTGAGTCAAGAGTCCAAAATCGGATTGGAAGCCGGCGAGCAAGGCTCTGAAGAAGGCGTCGGTGCCTGTTGAGTATCGCACGTGGTGTCAGTCAAGAGGCGTCTCGGAACGGAGCTGGCTGTGGCGGGACATGCGAGCGCACCCTCGAGTAGTCGCCCAAGATCGAAATTAGTCCGGTCCTTGAAGATGCGCGTGAGCTGCTGCTCGGGTACGGCGCTCAGCACCGCGAGGTGGAGGTATTCGAGCTGCAGCCGAGCCTGCAGATTGGGTCAAGCAGGGGTGGGGGGTCAGCATCTGAGGGGACCCTACTTGAGTCTGGCGCGGCCGGCGCAGTGCGGGCGATGGCTCTCACGACAGATTCTGGCTCCCGCTCGGTCGAGGCGCACGCGTAGTACAGCGGCGAACGAAGCAGGAAAGTGACCTGGGTCGAGCCGCGCTGTATCGTTCTGGAACATCAGGCCCCACCAGCAAGGAGCAAGTTGGAGGCGTCAGCGCCAGAACACGCAGCACGCGTTGTCTGAGCCATCGACGGACCGTAGCTTATCTGCCGGATCTGCATCGAGGAAGATACTAATAAGCGTCTGAACGACGCCGACGACAGTTCCAAGCTTAGGATCGTCCGGCTCGCTGGTGTCAGGAGAGCCAGACAGTTGTCAGCCCGGAGGAGTGCAAGGGAGGGCACTGCACGCAGCAGCCGGAGACGCACGATGCAAAGACGGGCTTGCCAGCCGAGGTCAAGACGAAGAAGGAGCGCATGGCGGCAGAGCGTCTGCGAGCTGCTCCGTTTAATTCCTCAATTTCGAGCTTCTGCTGTAAATTGAGCCGGGTTAGCGATGCGATGGTTGACGTCGAGGGGGAGCCGGCGTGAGCTCGATGTGTTGGACAGAAGGCGGGTCGACTCGCCCTCCCGACAACCATCCCAGTCCGTCCCATCCCTTCTTTCGGCGGCAGCCAGGAGCAGTAGCATTGTCAGAAGGTACCCCTTGAAAAGCCCTTCGAGAACGAACTTGCAGTCCTCTGCCGTCAGCGCTGCATCATGTCCGAGTTGGTCCCTCTCCTCCTGCCCCTTTCCGAGCGCGGAAGCGCGTCCAGAGGTCGCTTGGGCTAACCCCTCCTCCCTTCTTGGCCTTCTCCCGCGAAAAGAACGGTCGTTCTCCCTTTCACGTCGCCGTTCCTTTCCTTTTTGCCATTCGGAGATGGTGCCCCTGCTCAGGGCTGGCAGGCATCAGGAGGCGGCTTCGGGCAGTCCTTGCCGTCAGGCGCCGGCGACCTTGTGCGCTGGTCGCACGGCGGCGGCGGTCAGAGTATGAGCGTTCGGTTCAACGGTGCGCCCTTCGCTGCTTTCCTTCCTGGCCGTATGACGTGAGGAGTTCGGCTGCTGGATCAAATTCATGCTCGCCTGGAGTCTACTGGTCAAAGAAGCCGGCCTCCGACAGTAAGGGCGCGAGCTATTCTGGCCTGCCCTCCTTCGGCCGGTGACGAAGACCGACGCGCAGTCAGAGACTGACCCGCCTCGACATACGCTCGACGAACCAGGCACGGCCGCCTACATCTACGGCACTACTTCAAATTCGCCGTCCTACACGCTGGCCGTCGATGGCGCTGCGCCCTCATCGAGCGACGTCACATCTGAGGGCGTCCTCGGCTCCTTCCTCAACCTCTCGCCCGACATTGAGCACACCCTCACGCTCAATACAAGTGGCTCTGCCGGGTCATCATCTTCGGCGACTGACGCTTGGCTCGCCATTCAGAGGGTCGAATTGACGGTTCCGACGGGCGGAAACGCCAATTTTACGTACGACGATGCCGACACGAGTCATTTCGCGTACGATGGCACATGGGGAGCAGGAGCTGCGGCTAGTCAGGTGCGTCGGTTTCGGGGGTTAGTTTGAATGGCGCCAAGACTTCTGGCTGATCCTTTCATCATGCCGCTCACAGGGTACCTACATGCAGACGACGTAGGTCATGCTTGACCGTACAGGTTCATCGAGCCGCGAGCGCTGAAAAGCCTGCGCTTTTGCCCTCGCTCGCAGCACTTACACTCAACAGCTCTCGGCCTCGGCCCGGATCAACTTCACCGGCACCGCCTGCTATCTCTTTGGCTCGATCCAGCCTGATCACGATCTCTATTCGGTCTCGCTCGACGGCGTTCCGCAGGGCGTGTGGAACGGCTCGAGTCGGGCAGGCTTCACCCAGCAGCTACTTTGGTTCGGCAGCGGCTTCAATGAGGGCTTCCATGAGGTTGTCCTGACAGACGTCGATGGAAGCAAGCTCGACGTCGACTATATCGTCGTCAAAAGCGCGCCAGAGTACGTTCTTGTTCGTTGCGCAGAGAGTTGCAGCAAGGCTGGCGGCGTCTAACCCAGCGGGTCATCCCCCTTATCCTCCTCAGTACCGGACGCACGAAGCGCATCGCCGGCATCGCTGTCGGCGCTTCCGTCTTCGCAATCATTCTCGGCTGTGCGTTCGACGTCTTCTGGCGGTCAGAGCTGTCTGTATCAGCAGTGACTGATCCCTCGATCCCCTGGTGTGACCTGCTACTCGAAGCCATCGTCTTCTGGATCTGGCGGACAGAGCGCAATGGCCGGCGCAAGCTGGCAGCTTACGTATGTTGCTTGTCCACGCAGAGGCTCTGGAGGCGACAGCTGACGTCAGGCACCAATCACCACCCTCACAGGTTCAGACCTACCTTCGCGAGAAGGAGGGCTATTGATAGGATCCGCGACGGCCGTCAGAGGAGCAAGATCATGCATTCTGTCTATCGTTTTCGCGGCTTGAAACGTGTTCAGAGCGATGCTGCAAGGTTGCAAGGCTTCCCGCTTGTAATCGTCCCGGCAGGCCTTGTTCATGAGCCGCCGCGCTGAAACTTCAGCGACACGCTTTAAAGACTCGCAGAAGATCACAGCGAACTCGTCCATCAGATCAGTCAGTCAGACAGTTGCGCGTAGGGCTACATGAGGGGGGTTATGGCGTGCAAGCGGGGAATCGAGAGAGGCGGCAAGCGTGTGCACGCATTAGTTGCGGTTGGTGTTGCTGCAAGGGTGGGGTTGCAAGATGGTCAGGGAGATGACTCAAAGCATTGGTGTACTACACGTGAACTCACAAGAGGTCCTCCTGGGCCTGGATGACGCGCTTCTTGAGGGTGACCTCGCCCATGCGGACCCAGTTGCGGGGGTCGTACTGCTTCTTGTTGGGCTTGTCGGCGCCCTCGGGGTTGCCGACCTGGCTCATGAGGTAGTCCTTCTTCTCGAGGATGAAGTCACGGATGCCCTCAAGGTAAGCGAACTGGAGGTCGGTGTCGACGTTCATCTTGACGACACCGTTCGAGACAGCCTCCTTGATCTCGTCCTTGGTCGAGCCCGAGCCGCCGTGGAAGACGAGGAAGAGGGGCTTCTCGTCGCCGTTCTTGAGCTGCTCGGCCGCGTACTGCTGGTGCTTGCCGAGGATCTCGGGCCGGAGGACAACGTTGCCCGGCTTGTAGACACCGTGAACGTTGCCAAAGGCGGCGGCGATCGAGAAGTTGGGCGAGATGGCCGAGAGGGCCTTGTAGACGTCAAAGATATCCTCGGGCTGGGTGTAGAGCGAGGCGTTGTCGACGCCGGTGTTGTCGACGCCGTCCTCCTCACCGCCGGTGATGCCGATCTCCATCTCAAGCCACTCTACAAGAGGAGCAATCAGGCGAAACGAAAAGTCAGTCATCCGGTCATGAGCAGGAAGGGCAGAATGAGGAAGAAATATTCACGGTTCATCTTGGCCATGCGCTCGAAGTACTTGACGCAGGTGGCAATGTTCTCCTCCTTGGACTCCTCCGAGAGGTCGAGCATGTGCGACGAGAAAAGGGGGACGCCGTGCTCCTTGAAGTAAGCCTCGTCGGCGTCGAGCATGCCGTCCATCCAGGGGAGGAGCTTGTGAGCGCAGTGGTCGGTGTGGAGGACGACGGGGATGCCGTAGAGCGGGGCGACGGCACTAAGTCGGGGCAGTGGGGGGAGAGATGGTCAGTTTTCGGCGGTCGTCGGGCAAAGCGGCGGGTCGGGTCGGAAGTCCGGAAGCGACGCGCGCGCGCGCGAGCCGGGACGGGACGGACCGGATGAAGTGGGCGGCGGCGATAGCACCGCCGATCGAGGCCTCCTGGTTCTTGTTGTCGACGCCCTTGCCGGCAAAGTAGGCGGCACCGCCCTGCGAGACCTGAAGGATGATGGGCGACTTGGTGTCGCGGGCAGCCTCAAGGACGGCGTTGACCTGGCAAAAGGAGAAGGATATGACGTCTTAGCGCCTCTGCTTGCCTCCAGCTGCGGATCTCGGGGCAGCCTGGCTTAGCCAAAGGCAAGCATCGAGAAGGGAGGACGTACGACCGAGGACGAGGTGACGTTGGTGGCCGGGATAGCGTACTGCGAGCATGAAAGGCGGAGAGCCGTCAGTGTCGAGGCACTCGCAAGGGAAGTGCTCGAACGTTCCCTCGAGCTGCGACGAGATAAAAACGACGGGAAGGAGCCGTACCTTGTTGGCCCGGGCGTGCTCGAAGAGCGCGCGGGTCTGGTCACCAGACAGGACGCCGGCCTGTGTGATGTCCAGTCGGGTAGATATCGTAGAAGAGGATTTTTCGGAGAGGACATGATTGGACGTCCATTCGGAACGAGATGAGGGTCGAAGGAGGAGCGACAAACAGCCGTTCAGTCAGCGACGGTTGCTGAATTCTTTCCTGGGCCAGGCGGAGGTACTGACGGGGACAACGGAAAGAGCTCCAGACATGGTTTTTGAAAGAAGAGGGAGGTGTATGGGAAGGAAGAAGGGGGTGATGGGTGTCGGGCGGCGGCGAGATTGACGGCAGCAGGGGGCTCAAGGCGACGAAAAGAGTCACGCAAGGGACCGTAAAGGGCCACTGCCGCCCGTAACTTGTCACAGGGATGATGCCGTTGCCGCACCGGGGTATCCGCGACGCGAGCTGTTCCCCGCAGAGGATGCTGCTGCTGCTCCCGCCAAGTTGTCGTCAAGCTCTACATTTACAAAGGACGGTGGTGCGGGTGCGCGGGGCGTTCGGAGCAGAAGACGGAAAGGAAGAAGCAACAACAAGAACGACATGCGAGCGTGACAAGCGGAGGGTAAGAGCAGGAGGGAGGAAGGGTAGGGCAGCCGGGGCCAGGCCGTCAAATCAAGGTGGCGGAGCCTGCAAAGGGGACACTCATTCGTGACGTCGTTGGGCCCGGCCGAGAAGCTGCTCGGGCGTCGTTCCGCCAAGACACCCCTCTGATCTCTGGACGTCACGGCCATGCGAAGTCGGATTGAGAGGCCTCATCGAAATCGGGCGAGGACTGACTAGGTGAATTGGTAGAGGACTGTCACGAGCCCAAGGCCGAGACGCAAAAGCCAAAGAGGCAAGGACGGGTCAGCTGGAGGTCAAGAGAAGGACTGTGGAGAGGCAAGCGGCCTAGCGAGCGCAAACGGACCTTTTCTTGCGAGCCGCGAGACGTCCTTCTCGTCCCCCCACCGCATCCGGTCGCACAGCATCGCCATCGCCCAGGCCGTCAGCAGGCCTTCCTCGAGCGGGACAACGGCTCTCGGGAGCCACGACCATGATGATGCCGCCGCGGCCGTCGTGCGCTGGGCCTTGAGGTGCAAGCGGAGGCCGAGGTAGGCGGCAGTGATAGATTTCGGGAGGACGTAGAGGGCGAGCTCGGGTCGGCGGGTCGGAGCCTCGGCGAAGAGGGCGAGCGAGGTCAGAGCGCCCGCGAACCAGGTGTAGTTCTTTGAGCCGAGAAGCCGGCGGAAGAGACCTCTGCTGTGGGGGTACAGGGCGATCTGGGCCGAGATGGCGGCTGTAGGACAGAGTGTGAGCGAAGCGTCAGCAAGGAGCAGTTCCGGTCTGAGCTACCTTTGCGCATGCCATGTAGCATTAACGGGCGACTGACCGTGATAGATGAGCACAAAGAGGGCAAGGAAGGTTCCACTTCGGGCCGTGCCCACGACGGCCCGGCGAAGGATCTTGATCACCTCGGCCCAGTGGATCTTGCGCCACCAACTCTGCCAGGTGTTTGTCGCGGTCGGTGGCCGGCTCAGAGTCTTAACCTTGGCCGTCCGCGAAGGGCCGAGCTCGAAGCCGAGTCCATTAGTGCCGGTTGGCGGAGTCACTGAGGGCTTCGCCTCGTCAGCGACGACGATGACCTTGGCGGCGACCTCACCGCTGTCAGATCGAGGGGCGTCCTCGGCGTTCGTTTTGCGGCGGACGAGCGAGCCTCGCTTGAGGAAGACGGCCGGGAGCGTATGCAAGGCGGCATAAACGGGAAGGGCGCCCTTGAAGACGAGGCCGAAGCGTGACAGCAAGTTGGGCAGAACACGGTCGTGTGAAGGCTGGAGGAGGGCTCTGAAGTGAGACAAAGGAGGGGATGCGGTATGGTCAGCGCTCTCTTGACTGGCCAGTGATAGGACAGTCATCATCGACCAGAAGGCATACTTGGGAATGACGGGCGGCCCGGTCCACCGCCCACCGTTGGCTTCAAGCGTTTGCAGCAGCTCGCCAATCGCGATCCGGTTTCTAAGCGTGACGCCTCGAGGGTGGTCGAGCACCTTACGGACGGCGAGCGGGTCAAGCGTTCGCGAGCGGAGGATCGAGCGGAGGATTGAAGGAGCTTGAACGGGTCCGTTGAAGGTCGACGTAATGAAGCGGTTGAAGGAGGACGGCATGCGCTCGGGCGCGAGCTGTATACAGCCGATATAGTAGAGGTATCTACAGTCAGTGGATGGAAGATGAACCGAACATAAGCTTGGTCAAAGGACTCACAATCCACGAGTACATGATCTGCCCGGCGCAGAGGCCAAAGAGGACGACCTCGCCATGAGGTATCGACCACCCGACCGCCCGCATTGATCCCCTCCAGGCGCCCTCGAGCCCTCGAACAAGCACCTGCTCAATGACGGACCGCCGCTCGCCACCCTTCCGCTCAACCCAGTAGATGGCAATTCCGCCGGCGATCGCACCGGACGCGGCGGCGTGCCATCGTCGCTCGCCGAGATTAGTGTCAAACTCGATCGGCGGAGGGCCGAAGGAGCAGTCGAGCGACAGGACGTCGAGTCCCTCCTCGACCGCTTCAAGCAGCGAAGTCGACTGGCTGTAAGAACGCCTGAGGAGACTGAGCGAGTGAAGCAGTCGACGGCGGATATAGTTGAAGGGTGGGGCTAGGCGGAGCGTTTGGGAGACAAGCGTGTGGAGGAAGGTGAAGGTCGAGAGAAGGAGGGCGAAGCGAAGAGCCGTCGAGGAGATGATGGCCTTGACAAGACCGCGGGCCGTCGGGCGGCCTGACATCAGCGATCGGAGGACAAAGAGGAGGACGTTGACGCCGGCGCGCAGTCCAAAGGCCGAGATGAAGCTGACGAAGGGGTAACTTCAACAGATCAGGTTCCGTCTTCACGAGCGAGAGAGAGATAAGGATTGAGGGCCAAAACTCACGACCGGGTTGACTTGAGCATCGTCAGCACAAAGACGCGCTCCCAGTCGGCCGGCCGGCGCGGCGGCTCGCCTGACGGTCGGAGGATGGCTTCGCGCACGTCGCGCAGCGTCTGCCTCGCTTGCTCGCGTTTAGCCTCGAGCGTGGCAGAGCGCATGGCCGCCTCATGCATGGCCTGATGCTCGGCGTCAGAAAGCGGGCCGGCGGGAGCAGAAGCGGATCGAAGGTGGGTTCCAGAAGGCAGGTAGATGATGGACGACGAGGGCGAGAGGCCAGACGTCGCGGTGGACGTGCCGCTAATGGCGCCCGGTGTGGCCGTCAGCGCCGGCGAGCCCGGCACATCGTTGATCGAGCTGCTTAAACCAAGCGCTGAGGATCCCAAAGCGGCCCTCTTGCTGCCACCGGCCTGGAGAGCGACAGCCTCCGTCGCGAGATCGAGCAGATTGGTGAGGCTCCCCAGTGAAAGCGTCCGGCGGATGTGGGCCGCCGCCTCGGTCAAGTTGAGCGTCGGCGTTCCTGGATCCGAGATGAGGCCTGCTGCCCCTCCGGTACCGCCGCCCGGAGCCTTGGCAGCTGTTGAGCTGGACGAGCCGGAGCGATCCCCGTCCTCGTCGGAGGCGACAGTCGCTGGCGTCAATGGGGTAAAGGTGTCCTTGAAGTTGAAGCGGACACGCGACGGCGACCGGCGAGGGAGCGCCGCCGGCGGCTCGTCGTCTGTCTGAGTCGGGCTGACCGGTGACATAGCCGTCTCAGGCGACCGCTGAACCTTTACCAGGTAGAATGTCGGGGCGGACGCTGCTGCGATGGTAGTTGATAGGGGCGACCCGGTCCGCTTGAGGAGTCGCCGGTCGAGCCGGAGTCGAAACCGCCGACGGCCACCAGAGGACGAACTAAGGATGAAGAAGACTAAGCAGACCAAGGTCCGTAGGCTCGAGCTCTGCGACGTCTCTCCTCGGGATGCTGACAAGTATGCTCGCCTCCGTGATCTTCTCAATTCGCTCAGTTCCCGGTTGTGCGTCTCACCCTTGTTGTTCGAGAGCAAAACAGGCTCATCGAGCGCGGGCTCCCCTGGCGCCTCGAGCTGACATGACCATCTTCGGACGCGACACAGGCTCGGATCAAGAAGATCATGCAGACGGACGAGGACGTCGGAAAGGTGGCGATGGCGACGCCTGTCCTCGTCTGTGCGTCTCTTTTCTTTCACCCTGATTGTCGTCCGGCTGCTCAGGAGCAACCTTCTCATGCCCTCGTGCTCAGGCCGCGCTAAACCCCTGCTGTCCCTTCCTTTGCTATTGCGCCGGCGCCCACTCCGGCTCGCACCGCAGCCAAGGCGCTTGAGCTTTTCATGGCCTCACTCGTCGGCGCCGCCGCAGATGAGACACGAGCGGCCAATAGCAAGAAGATGACACCGTACCATCTGTGCGTCTCGTCGCGCGCGAGCTCCTGCGCGTGCCTCTAGTCCCCTTTCCCGTACTGTTCTGACGCCTACTCTTTTGTATGACTTGGCTTACAGGAAACGCACGATTCTCAACACGCCCATGTTTGACTTCCTGCACGAGCAGGTAGCGGCAATTCCCGACCCGGTCGTTGCCTCCTCGGCTGGCGGCAGTGGGAGGGTGGCTCCTACTGGCGGGGCCGGGAAGGGCAGGAAAAAGAAGGCGCCGACGCCGTCGAGCTCGGGGGGTTCTTCGGGTGAGACTTCGGACGAGGACGACGACGACGACGACGAGCGAAGGCGACGGCCAAGCAAGAGCGGGGGAGGTAGCCAGCCGCACGGCCGAGCGCCGGCCAAGAAGCCCAAAGTTGAGATCCCGAGCCTGAAGCAGGGCGCTGCTATCCCTGCTCTGCCGACGGCCTTGAGCGTCCCGGCCCTGCCGTCCGTCTTTGCGGCTCCTCCATCGTACGGTGCCGGCCTGCCGCCACCAATATTCACGCCGGGTCTGCCGTCGATTCCCGGCCCAGCGGCGGGGCAGAATTACGGCGGCAACCGGGCAGTCAAGCGGGAGGGAAGCGAGAGCGAGAGCGGGTCCTCGGACGAGGATGAGTGATGTCTGCGCATTCATGTCCTTTCTGTTTATCCGCCTTGAGCGGACCATGGTGAACCAAGTGGTGGCACGGCTCATCGTCCAGCTACCTCCGCTTGCCCCCGCCGCCCTTGCCGCCCTTCATGCCGGCCCCCGCGCCACCCTTGCCACCCTTGCCCGACGTCTTGCCCTTCGCCTTGCCCTTACCCTTGCCGCCGAGGCCGACACCGTCGTTGCGGCCTGCCCGCGCCCCCTCCCCGGCGGCCTTCTCATTCCGCTTGCCAAACTCGGTGTCGAACGCGCCCTTGCCGATCCGAATCTTTTTCTTGGCCGGGCCGTCGCGCGCCGCCTTCGGCTTCGTCTGCCGGAGTGGTTTAGCCTCTGGCTCGGTGATCTTAGTTGGCCGCAGCGCCTTTTTGGCTGACCGGATCGAGGCGTCGACTGCTTTCGTCGACTCTTCATACAGCGCGTCCTCTTCCTTGGCCATCCGCGAGCGCTTCTGCTTGCGCGAAAGACCCTCGTACTTGTCGCGCTTGCGCTGTGAGGGCACAAGATAAGAGGGGGGAGGCCGTCATCAGTGGGCTGCTTGTCTCGTGTAGTGCATATGAAGGCGAACAGACCTTCTCCGTTGGTGCCTTCTCCTTGCCCTTCTCCGATGGCTGATCAAAGCCCGAGACGTATGCGCCCTTGCTCGCATCCTGGGCGAGCTTCTTCTCACGCTCCGTCTGGAACCACGTCCGCGCGGGGCGCGACATGATCTCGTCCCGATGAACGATCAGGTTCTCGCCCTTCTTGATCTCCATCTCAGCCGTACGCATCTGTCATTGGTGGAAAGGAAGGTCGTCAGTGCCATCGTAAGGGCGCGGGGGTATAAGCCAGGGTCAACGCGAAGAAGAAAGACGTACCGCCTTCTCCTCCTTCTCCTCCTTGAGGACCTCTTGAATCTCGCCCTTAAGCTCGTCGAGCGTCTCAGCCATCTTGAGGATTGCCTCCGGAGGGATGACGCGGTGCCGGACCTGGTCGGCCGGTGAGGCTTTGACAGCCGCCTTGAGCATCTTGCGGTCGGCCTCACCAACGAGCGTGATCGACCGTCCTTTCCGACCGGCTCGAGCTGTCCGACCGATTCGATGAATATAAGCCGCGAGCTGACCAGGCATGTCGTAGTTGATGACCGTCTCGACTCCTTTGATGTCGAGACCGCGCGATGCGAGGTCGGTCGCAAGCAGGTACTGGACCTTACCGTCCTTGAAATCGGCCAGCGCTTGCATACGCTGAGGAAGGGATGGGCAACGTGTCAGCTTCCCGGTCGAGGCAGCTTGTCATGAGGCTTCAACGCACCTGCTCCTGCGTCAGGTTGCCGTGCAGCTCTGCCGCACCGAGACCGCAGAGACCAAAGACGATGCGCATCTGATGCGCGAGCGCCTTACTTCGAAAGAAGACAATGCACTTGTCCTTGACCGTTCGCCGACAGAGAGCGAGCAGAAGGGCCGCACGCGTACCGCCGTCCGACATGTCCTCCTTGCGGACGCGGACAAACTCCTGTACGAGGTTCTTGGCCGTTTTGCGAGTCGAGTCGACAAAGAGCCGGACAGGCTTGTCAAGCGAGAGTCGCACGAGCTCATCAACCGAGTCGCCCATCGTCGCTGAGAAGAGCATCGTCTGCCGCCCGCGCGGACACGAGGTGATGATCTCGTTGAGCTCGTCTGAGAAACCGGCCTCGAGCATTCGGTCGGCCTCGTCAATGATGAGAATGTCAAGCGCATCGAGCGTGAAGCTTTGCGAGTTGCGAATGTGATCAATCAGCCGACCAGGAGTGGCGATGAGGACATCGGGCAGCGTCTTGAGCGCCTGAGCCTGAGCCGAGAGCGAGAGACCACCGACGAGAAGGGCAAAGCGGATGTCCATGCCGGCTGAGAGTGCCTTGCCAACGGCCTCGCACTGCACGGCGAGCTCTCGCGTCGGGCAGAGGACGAGGACACGCGAGGCTGCGCCCTTACCGTTCCGGCCTTTCTCGCGGTAGAGCAGCCGCTCGAGGACTGGAATCATGAACGCCGCCGTCTTTCCTGAACCAGTCTGGGCCGCACCGAGAATGTCGCGTCCGAGGAGGGCAAGCGGGATCGCTCGGGCCTGAATTGGCGTCGGCGTTGCAAACTGCAGGTTGGTGATGTTGCGGAGGAGCGGGCGAGAGAGGTTCATGCTGGAGAAGGACGTCGGCGACGTTGAGGTTGAGGCCGTCTCGGGCGCGGCTGAGAAGAAGGCCTCCTTGCGATCTTTCTGTGCCTGCGTTTCGTGCGTCGACGACGAGGACGAGGCAACCGAGACGGCGTCGTCGTCGTCGCTGTCTGCGGCCCCCTCTTCGTCGTCCTCATCTGACTCATCCTCCTCATCGTCCAGCTCGTCCGCATCTTCGTCCTCCTCGTCAACGGCGACAATCGTCTGCTTCATCGGGTCGTCGTCGCTCTCGTCGTCTGCCGCCTCGTCGTCGTCGTTGTCGGAAGCACCGATGCCTCCCCAGCCGCTGCCTTCACCACCGGTCGCCTCGTCGTCGTCGCTCTCGTCTGCTTCGCTGTCGACGTCCGAGAAGCCGCTGTCGCTGTCGCTTGCAGCGGCACCTTCGGCCTTACCGGCGGCAGCAGCCTTGGTCGACCTCTTGTGCTCCTTGAGGGCCGACCGCCGGCGGGCGATGATGTCGTCGATGCTGACACCCTAAGGGAAGCGCAGAGACGACAAATCAGCTCAACTTGCGCGGATGCAACACTCTGGTAGCGCGTAAAAAGTCCAGATGACGAGCGAGCGACGCACCTTGGCGCCGACTTGGTGGACCGCATCCTCACCGCCCCATGCGCCGGGCAAGACTCCGTTGTCGCCGCCGGCAAAGTCAAAGTCAAAGTCCGGGTCAAGGTCGTCCTTCTCGGCCGGAGGAGCAACAAGGTTGTTGGGCTCCTCGGTGTCCGAGTCGATCGTTAGGATGAAGTCGGCCATGTTCGAGGCGGCGGCGGTGTGGGTTGGAGAGCACGGGAGCTTGTCGAGCAGCTGCAGCTGCAGCAGCTCGCGGCGGCGAAACGAGATTTTTGGCGCGCAGCACGTCGCGCATAGCTCCCCTCCAAGGGTGAGGCCGCAAGCCGATTCTTCGTTCAGGTCACGCACATGAAACGAGAGAGAGCTGATACAGCGTGGGCAGATGCATGAAAGATGGGCACCTCGTCTAGCGCAGATAGAAGAGCAGTCTCCGCCCGCCCCCTTCATGCGCGACTCTATGTGTGGGCCGACCATCCTCAACGATGGCTGCTGACCCGACTACTCACCCCCCATGTAGCCACCAACGACCTCGTAGCACGTCACCATGATCGCGCACGCAGGCGCGACCTTGGCCAGCCGGGGAATGAGGCCGGCAAAGAGCGCGCCAGTGCCCTCTGTCCGAATGATCTCGCGCAGGACGACAAGCGTCCGAGTCGAGGCGACAGCGGCTGATGCGGTCGAAGATGATCCGGATACGACAGGTCGTGGGCTTGTGAAGACTTGGCGACGCGTCTTGAGGACATCGAATGGCGTTGTGATGAAGGCAGCGATCTGGAGAAAGGAAAGGTCCAAAATACGTCAGCAATGGCTCGATCAGGGATCAAGCGGTCACTGAAACGGACCATGCCCGATCCGGCACCGGCGACGACCGGCCTGGCCCACTCGCTCTCGCCCATTCCACCGGCGCCGAACTCGCTCGCGGCCGACTTCTCCCAGCGCGGGCCGACGAGTAGACGACCCTTGATGACCTCGTAGCCCGCCCAGTAGATGCCCGAGAACGGCACGTCGCGCCAGAGGGTTGCACCAAGGCCGGTCCACAACGTTCGCGCCCCCTTGGCGGCAACCTGGGTCCGGAGAATGGCAAGCGTCGACCGGACCGAGGGCGCGCGCTCCCCCGGCGCAGAGACGGCCTGAAGCCGAGTTCGGAAGAGCTCGAGTGGGGAGATGATAGTTGCCGATATGGTCCTTGCGAGACTTCCAGCAAACAGCGGCGTGAGGGCCAACTGCGAGTCGGTCGGCGTCGCCGGCAGGAGCGCCATCCGGAGGTGGTCGTAGCCGACCATATAAATGGCCGAGGATGGGATTCCCATCGCCATTGTCGTCCCGACGCCCTTCCAGAAGCCGCGGACGCCGCTCTCACCCGCGATCAAGCGGACTTCGGACCAGAAACCACGGGTCGTCTCGCGCGAGGCGCATCGGAGGTCTTCGACGAGCGCATACCAGCGCGAGGGCGGAGCTGAGCAACCGGCCGGCTGCGAGAGGGCCAGAGTCGATCCGCTGCCACTTGTAAAGGAGGGCGTCGACATGCAGGTAATCGCTGGTCCGAGCCTCGACGATGACGCCCGAGCCGCTGACGTCGAGGCCGGGGACGAATTGAGCGTTCGCTGGCAGCAAGCCGCCGGATCCGACGCCGGTAGGAGCGGTAAGGGTGCCGGGGCTGGCCGCCTCGTCTGAAGCCGCGTCTTGAGGACGTCAAACGGAGTCACTGCGACGAAGTGGGGCGAGGCTCGTCAGCATCGGAGACTGGCGCGCGCGCAGAAGTGGAGCCTGCCCGCTTATCCGATGGCTGCGTCGAGCACCGGTCCAAGGAGGGATGAGACGAACTGAGGAGTGAAGTCGCGACGGCGCCCGTCATGGCGCCAACGCCCTTCGCGCCGATTTGGCCGAGCAAGCCCTTGGGTCGGTCGGGCGTTGCTGGTGGTAGGGGCGAGGACGAGGACGAGGCAGCGGGCGAGGCCGGCCCGGCGGCTGCCCCGTCGATCAGGTGGCCGTCGAGCAGGAGGGTTGAGGAGGCCATGGGCCTGTGTCTAAAAAAAGGCTTCGCTGTGTGTTCCAGTGCTCTTGAACTCGATTGGGCCGGGAGAAGGGTCCTGTGGCTGATGCGACGAAAGGGACAAGGTGTAAGGGTTCGAGTGGTGACGGTACAGAGCAGGACGGACCTTCGCCTCTGCCGCTCCGCTGCCGCCGCCGCCGCGGGCGCGAGCGCGCTGGCCGAAGCCGCTAGCAGCAGCAATCTCTCCCTCCGAACCCATGCCAGCATCCGCCGTCTCACCCTCGGTCGTCTTTCAGCACGCAGTCAGGCCGCTCAGCAGCAGTAGTAGCAGTTCCCTGTCTGGCCGGATGCCTAAGATGCAGCGCCAGCCGGGCCACTCGCCGCGCCCGGAAGGCTCGTCGACGGGCGCTTCCGCCGCCAACGCGTCGTCGTCGGTCGGCCCGGTCGGCGTCCAGCAGCTCAGCATCCGAGGTGCCGGAGGCTCGCAGGTCGATCCGCCTCTGCATCAGCAGCAGCAGTATGAGCAGCGCCCTCCGCGCAACCGTGGCGGCGGTGATCGAGGTCGAGGACCAGCCAACGGCGGACGCCTTGTCGGAGGCGGCCCGGCATCTGGCTTGAGCGGCTTCCATCGGATGCAGCAGCAGCAGCAGCAGCAGCCCTCCTCGTCACACCTTAGCCTCCAATTCGGACCACCTCCGCCTCGGCCGCCTGCGAATGGACCGCGAGCGCAGCTCTTCTCCGCCAGCGGGTTTGGTCCGTCGAGCAGCGGATTTCAGGGAGGAGGTGGCCGAATGCATCACCAACAGCAGCCCCGCACTAATATACCCTACAACCGTCCGCCTGCGGGTGCTGGTGGTGGCGGAGGGAGTAGCCAGGCCTTTATTCCTCGACTGGGATCGTATCAGCCGCCTCCAGTGGCGCCGACGTCAACGACAGCCTCCACCTCAACCTCGGCGCCGGGACCCCATGCCGCCGGGGCAGCAAGGCAGACCCATCAGCCACACCTGTCGTCGGGTCCGTCGTCCTCGGCCCACGCTCACGTCCGGCCCATGTCGGCTAAGGCCAAGAAGGCCGACCCGTTTGCCCATCTGCCCGTCTACGATTACCTTTCGCACCCTTCGCGGACTGAGCGGCCAACGCTATTGCTCATGAGCGACCCGACGCTCATCGACGAGGCGGTTGCTCATCTGGGCTCGCCCGTTGGTCTCGACATCGAATGGGCGCCGACATTCCAGGCGGGTGCGCCCGTCAAACCGACGTCCCTTCTCCAGATCTCGGACGGCCAGACAATTGTCGTTATCCAGACCCTCTCGCTCCTCGGCCGGTGTCCGCCCGGTCTTCGGGCCTTCCTTGAGGATGAGACGATCATCAAGCTAGGCGTTGGGATCCTGCCGGATGGGACAAAGCTGAGCCGCGACCTCGGCGTTGACTGCAAGGGCTTCTATGACCTCAACAGCCTCCGCCCGCCGGATGCGCAGAGCCCTAAGATGGCTAAGGGCCTCGCGGCGCTCACGGGGTTGTACACCGGTTACAGGTTGCACAAGTCCAAAAACGTTACCATGTCCAATTGGGCGCTTGCAAAGCTATCACCGTCGCAAATCGCCTGTGCGCCCTTCATCCCTTGCCCCATCCCCCTGACTCCAGTCTGGCGTTTGCTTGCTTGATCAGCTCAGAGGCTGACTCGACCGCGACCGCCTACATGTCTCTAGATGCGGCGAACGACGTCCAGTCGGCCGTTGATATCTACGCCGCTCTTCGCGCCGAGGCCGAGGCCTCTTCTTTCGCGCTGAAGGGCCCGCCCGGCTGGTCGTGGTCCGCCCGCGGTGCGATCCCCTCGGTCGGAAAGCGCGTCTCGGATGACCTCGTCCGTCGAGTAGCGGCCGCGCCGGGCGCAGTCGATTACTCCAGCTCGGGCTTTTACCCGCCTGGCTTTGAGCGAGGCGAGCAGGCGCCCAAGGCCAAAAAACCTGACCCAAACAGTCTGTCCTTGCTCTCCCTATGTTAGTCGAACAGTCGCCTGACCTTGAATTGCCAATCGCTGCGTCTCAGCTTGGTGGGCGCAGGCTGTCGATCTCTTTAGAGACGGACGCTCGCTCGTCGAAATTGGTGTCGCGTGCAAGCCGCCGTACGACCTCCCATCACTTCCATAACATACTGTGCCTCCTTGATTTGACCCCTGTGCGCAATCGTGCTCCTACCGCAGGACCCAGCAGGCGCGTTCATCAATGGACGTCAGGTACGACCGTCTCCTTCGTCTTAAGCGGGATCACCTCTCGCCGACTCGACATCGAGACTGACCCACGGCCCAACTCCTGCAGGTTCGGTATTGCGAACTACCTCTCGCGCCGGTCTGAATCGCTCACGGCCGAGCAGGGCAAGACACTCCTCGCCGGCTTGACCCTTGACACCAAGGGCCGGATCCCCCTCACGCTCATGGTCGAGGAACTCGTGCGGCGAGGCTAGAAGCATGACCCATCTAGATCTCGGACCGAGGCGGTGAGGGGCAGTAGACGAGATCGGGGCAGGCTAGCAGTGCAAAGCGATAACAGACAAGGACACTCCATCATTGTGTCGTTCCCTTGGGCCAGACGCCCGATAGTCGTCGGCCTTCAGAGATGGAGCCCTAGTTCCGGCAAGGGTTTCTGCAGAAGCGAGATCACGAGCATGACCAGAACATCGGTCTGGTCTGCTAAGTCGCGAAAGAACACTCGCAAGGGGTTGCATTGAGGCTGGGTGGCGCGCTTCATGAAAGTGATGTAGCCCATGCGGATCCAGTTACGGGGGAGAAGGGCAGAAGAAGGCGGCTGTACATGGGTACGAGGGCTGAGGCTGTCCAAAAGAGAGGGAGCAGTCAGCGGCGTCCTCAGATTAGTGACCCTCGATGAAAATCACGCTCACGCGTATTACGGCCGCGCGATTTAAGTATTCGTGGGACCGATGTTTGTTATCCGCAGTACAAGGCCAATTTTGGGGTCGGATGAGCGTATGGCTGCAAAATGAAGAGCTGTGGCCATCCTATCCCCATAGAGAGCGTACACCTGCGACCCGGACCCGACAAAAAGGTCAAAGGTTTAGAAGGGGAGAAGGGATTCCTTCGAGGAAACCAGAACGGCAAAACAACTGACCTGGATAACGACGTCGAGATGGTGAAGCTTCCGGAGGAAGACTATATCGCTCTTCTCACTCCCATAGTCGAGGACCCAGCGGCGTCGTTCGTACACCTGATCGATCAGGACGGCCAGCTCCCTCGAGGAGCTCTCATCGTTCGCAAAAATCTGTATAGTCTCGATGTTGTTGAGCGCCGAGTGCTCCAAAGAGCGGTCCAGCTGGGCTAAGCATTTTGCCGGAAGAGAGAGAAGTTTGAGCCTCTCCCCAAACCTGCTGGCGAGCAGCCGATGGATCCAGACATATTCTGACGGTGCGACTCTGTCGATTCCAAATTCGACAAGATTGACGAGGTGTTGATATAGGCTTCGGACGAGCGGAAGGTCAAAAACATCTACCCGTTGGATGCGTACTGAGGTAGCGCTCGTAAGGCTGAAGACCTGTTCGTCGGTGAATGTCGAGTCATCGAGGGTGAAGGAGCGGAGATGTGCCGGTCGATGGGTCGCCGGCAGGAGGGCGTACTGGCTCAGCATTGGCCCGACGAGGGTGAGATGTTCGAGCGTGGGAAAACGATCGAGGGCTTCGCAAAGGTTTTGCAAGAACCGAGTGATGAGGAGGTCATAGAGCCGAAACTCGTCGTTCTCGTGCACGGAGGCGAAGTGGATGGAGCGTGTCCCGCGGACCAGTGCTGGTTTCTCGACAATGAGGTCGATGAAGCGCATCAGTTTCCACCGGACTGAGAACTCGCAAACGTCGCCGAAAAGGACCTCCTGCCAAAGCATCGGCTGGGAAATTTCTGCGTGAGTTGGAGTCGGGCTGTGTCAGATTGACGCGAGCTGCTGAAAGAGGTGGGAAGCGCACGCACCTCGCCAGTCCTTGCAGACGAGGCAAAGCTGAAAAAGGGAAGCGTTGCGCTCGCGAGCTAGGATGAGGTCCTGGCCGTTGTTGTGCGATCTCGGCCGACGATGCAGTTGGTCGGAGATCAGATGAAGGACATCGAAAGTGAGCTGGACCATGATCAGCGCGACGTTGATTGGGTCCGAGCGCGCAAGCTGCCAAGAGAGGCAGAGAAGAGCGCTTTGATGAGCTCGCAAGACCTGAAAGCTAGCTCAGGGCAGAGAGCCGACGTACGAGGGTCAAAACGGGATGTTCGATGTCTTCGGGTACTAAGGGTCTGAGGGGAGCAGGTCGTGGGGAAAGGGAGAGGAGAGCGAGCGACGGCTACATTGATTCGTCCCACCACGGAGTCCTGCTGCGCGTCGCCTATCGCTAGACATGCACGCGTCAACTCGGCTGCCGCTCGACCTCGTGTATTCAGCAGGCTCATGCACTCAAAGACAAATACCAGTAAGGCATACAAGGCCAAGTCTCGGTCTGAGACGACCCGTGCGAGAGATGGCGGAGGAGCAGTATAGGCGCAAGTGCGCTGAAAAGGGGCAACAATTCCAGTGCAGGGACCACACGTAGCCCGACGGGTGCGAAGGTTATACGCATGCACAGGATGCGCTGACTTGACCTGGAAAGAGAAATGCTGAAGAAAGTAATAGCCGAACACGAGTGCTGAGAGCATCTTATGGAGAGAGAGAAAACGGTTCGACCGGCGGGAAACATGTTGAGGTTGGTCAGGTTGACCCCTTTCTCCTCCCTCCTTTTGTCCCAACATGTCACCTCGACACTCGCAGAGTTGGATGATCGACGCGCCCCTTCCTTTTCACATCTCCCTCTCCTGTCTTCTGTTTGCCATAAGAGTGAAAAGCCTTCCTGCGTCGTGTTCTCTTTTCCCCATCCGTTCTCCCTTTCTGCTCTGCGCTCTCTCTGAAAGCCTCTTCCGTCTGGCTCTCAGGTTCGTCTCTCCTTCTCTCTGTCCATAGACATGGATAGATCGGTTCTCCCTTTCTGCTCTGCGCTCTCTCTGAAAGCCTCTTCCGTCTGGCTCTCAGTCGTCGCGCCTCTACAAAACAAGCCATGCGCACCCGGCCTGCCATGTTCTTCACGTCCGATTAGCCGTCAACGACTACCAAGAGGAGTCTCCTTCCCTGCGTCTCTTGCGCTTGCGCTTTCTCTCGCCCATGGCAGACATACGACCGCTGCACTCTCGTTCGCGCAGTTATCTGTCCTTGCGAGCCTGAGCCCCCCTCCCCTGGCCTCCCACTGGGCCTCTCCTCGAGCGGACGAATGGTCAACGGACAGAACGGACAACGGACCAAAGGACCAAAGGGACGAGGTAGCGGTGGGAGAGGCTACAGTGTGTGTGGGTGATGTGACGGATGCTATGGATGACCTTTTGATTGTGTGTATGTGTGTCAGGTTTTGTGGGTGTGGTCTGGATGTCTGGAAAAGGGCGTGAGAGAAGTGGCGTTCAAGTCGTTACAGGGAAGAGGGGGGTGATGCAAGCGGCAGGCCGGTGATCAGTCGGCGTTGCTGCTCGCGTCACCCTACATGCTTTTGTGAGAGGAAGGGAAATGGGAAGGATGAAAGGGACGGGACTTCGGAGCGGTCTCAGAAGACAGAGCGACAGGGACAAGAGGGAGAGCACGGTCATGAGCGAGGCGCAGGCCGACGGGCGACCGGGAGCGTGCTACCGCCAAGCGACCGACGTGCCGTGAGGTCGGCTCGAGCGCCGCCTTGCGTGGACCTGACAAGAAGCAAGAGAGCAAGTCGGACGGTCAGCATAGGCAGGCTCGGGCCAGGCCAGCGTCGACCGGAAGCAGGACGTACCGAGCGAGCTCTCCCTTTGCCTTTCGTTCCTGCTCTCGCTTGATGCGGATCGTCCGAAGATTCTCAGCGGCCTCCTCACGCGCCGCTTTCAGCTTGGCCAGAACCGCCTTCCCCAACTCGGCGCTGGACGGAGAGACCTTGGGAGATCAGTAAGGGTCCAGCACCTGGACACCGCGTCGATTGCAGCGAACGTACCTGGTGGGCGGCATCTTCTCCGCTGCCGTCATCTCAGGCTCGACCCGGGTCGAGGGGACGCGAGCCGACTCGACGTGAGCCAAAGAGACGCGGGCAGAGCGATCCGTCTGGATGCGGATCGGCTCAATAACGTTGACCTTCGCACGAGTCGCCAACAGGCTCGTCCTGCGCTGCTCGACCTTCTCGCTGCAGACAGAAGACAGAGGACCGACAGTCAGCAGGGGTGAAGGTCGCGAGCGTACGGCGACCGCAGACGTACCTGACAAGTGCTTTC
>MVAP01000229.1:0-10833 GCA_014825765.1 Cystofilobasidium macerans | reverse complement strand
CTTTTGTGGGGTGCTGTGGGTGTTTGGGGGGGGGGGGGTGGGGGTGGTGGGGGGGGGGGGGGGGGGGGGGGGGGGGGGGGGGGGGGGGGGGGGGGGGGGGGGGGGGGGGGGGGGGGGGCTCGTCAGCCATCTGACCTGGGGCTCCGGTGCAGTGCCGAGAACAGTGGACGCACCAAGGAAGGTAACGGCCTCGCGACCGTCCAGCAGTCGGTGGTCGTACGTCAGGGCGACAGTCATGATCGGCCGGATGACGATCTGGCCGTCAACAACCACGGCGCGCTCAGTGATGTTGTGCATGCCGAGGACGGCGGCCTGAGGCAGGTTGATGATGGGCGTGCCGTAGAGCGAGCCAAAGACGCCGCCGTTCGAGATGGTGAACGAGCCGCCCGACATGTCCTCCATCGTCAGCTTGCCGTCGCGCGCCTTGATGCCGAGATCGGCGATCGCCTTCTCGATCTCAACAAGGCCAAGACCCTCAGCGTTGCGGACAACCGGAGTGACGAGACCCTTGGGCGTGGCAACGGCAACCGAGAGGTCGACGAAATCGCGGTAGACGATGGTGTCACCCCCTGAAGTAAGTGTTGCGCGCGGACGTCAGTTCCGAGAACCCCCGACAACGCAATACCCGCAGACCTCTCGCGGTGAAAACGCACCGTTAGGGCCCTCAATAGAGGCGTTGGCGGCCGGGATCTCCCGGAGAGCGAGAACAGAGGCGCGGGCAAAGGCCGACATGTAGCCGAGCTTGACACCGTCCTCCTTAAGGACGGCGTCCTTGTACTTGGCCCGGAAAGCCATCAGCTTCGACATGTCGATCTCGTTGAAAGTCGTAAGCGAGGCGGCCGAATTCTGCGACTCCTTGAGGCGCTCGGCAATGCGCAGGCGCATGCGGTTCATCTTGACCTGCAGATGGTAAGGCACGCCGAGCAGAGGAAGTGTCAGCTAAAGGTTCCGGTTACGCTTCAGCAAGCCACGGAGTGAACGAACGCGAGTCTCGCCACGGCTACCCTTTGCCTGGGCGGCCTCCTTGCCCTCCTCGGTTGACTTGGCCTCCTTGCTAGCCGCCGGCTTCTTCTCAGCCGCCTTCTCCTTGGGCGTCTCCTTCTTAACGGCCTCCTCCTTTTTCGGCTCAGCCTTGGCGGGCTCAGCCGCACTCGGCTTGTCCGTTTTCGACGCCGTGTCAGTCGGAGGCTCAGCAGCCTTCTCCGAAGCCTCCTCTGCGACGAGGGCAAGCGGGTTGGCAGACGTTAGCCGGGAGCAGGCAGCTAGACGCACGTCGCTGACACACCAGGAGCTCCCTCTCCAGCCTCAATCACGTAAAGGTCCTGGCCGACGGTGACAGTGTCCTCCTCGGCGGCGAGCAGCTCGAGGATCTTGCCGGCGAAGGGAGCGTTGACAGAGACATCGATCTGCGCCAGGAGCAAGTAATGGTCGTCAGCGAGTCGGGTCATCTTGTCAGTGAGCCTTTGCTTCTAGCACGTCGCAGAAGGAGCTCGACGCACCTTGTCGGTCTCGATGGTGCTGCACGAGGACGAGCGACAGAAGACGAAGGTTCGGGGGGGAGGGGGGGGGGTCAGGGCTGCGCCGGCCAGGCAGTCCAGGAACCCGTCTGATCAGGAGGGCACTCACGCGACCTCCTCGTCAGCCTTGACGTAGTCTCCGACGGCCTTGTGGAACTCCTTCAGGGTGCCCTCAGTGATGGACTCGGCCTGATGAGAGACAGCAGAGGAGGGGGTTGTTGCGTCAGTGCCTAGACTGGAGCGTTACGGGGGAGCTCATTCGGCGACGTACCATGTTGGGGACCTTGACGGTCTCTAGAAGTAGCAAAGCCACACTGATCAGTAAACTGTGCAAACGAAGCTCGGCAAAAGCGCTTTATGCTCATCTGCGAGCTGCAAGATGGACGACGGCGGCCGGGGCTATGCGAGTGCCGCGCGCCGCATGCTTGAAACAGACTGACCGGCCTGGAAGATGAGTGACGACGAGAACTTGCGGAACTGGCTGACCGACACGCGCTGGGCAAGAAGCGAAGACCTGAACGGGGCGCAGGGGAAGGCAGCATCGGGAGGGCAAGCGGCAAGCGGACGCCGAAGGCGGAGGTGCGAGCAGAGTTGCGTCAGTTCGGCGGCGGAGGCGGCAAAGCGGCCACTCGCAGGGCGACCGAAGGAGCTCGTGAGCGAGCAAGCCTCGGGCCGCCAACGGCAGGTGCGCACGCACGGGCAGAGCTTGGGCGAGGCCCGGAGGACAGAAGCGGCGAGTCTCATAGCGGGCAAAAACAGAGAGGTGAAGAACGAGCGGGCGGACGTTGGGACGGGGAGGCGGTGAAGGGTCGCAGGTGCGGCAGGCGGCGGACGAGGCTGAGGTCGAGCGCGCGCGCAACGGCCTTCATCGGCCCTTGCGGGGAAATGCACATAGAGAGGTCGACATCGGCAACCCTCAGCTGCCTGTCGGCCGCGCTAGTATTTATGCCGTCACGCCGAAGCACTCGTGATCCATCAGGGGGAAGGAGTGTGTAGGAGGGTACGACTACGATCATTGGAAGAGGTCCATGTCCCCTCTCTGCGCTCACGCCGCCCAGGCCGGCACGCCGTAGACGACCGGCGCCGCGCCCGTCAGAAAGCGGAGCTTGCACTCGGTCCGCGCGGCCGCGACCGCCTCAGCCGTCGAGAGACCGGCGGCGACGCCGGGCGGCCGCGAGTCAGCGCTCTCAACGCCGTTGGCCATGCCCATGCTCGCGAGAACAGCCTCCGAGATACGGTCGATATCTCGGTCGGTAACGTCCCAGAGGTTAGCAACGAGCGAAGGGCTGGCATTTATAGGGCGCAGGTCAGCGCAACACATACCGCTTCTTGAAGGCGAGTCGAGGGCCACGCACCATCCCGCGACCATGTAATTCCAGGGTACACCTGTACGGTCAAACTCGCCCTGATCCTTGAGGTGTCCAGAGGAGCAGCCCCAAAGCATGACGGTCGCGCACCGACGCAGATGGCGGATCTTGCGCGACTGGACATACTGCTCGGCGCCGCCGTGGCCAAAGTAGCTGGTTTTCGCGGGTGAAAGGAACGGATCAGCCATGGCCTGACGATCAGCTGCAATTTGAGTGAGCATACTACTCACACGACGACGTCTTTGGTCTGCAGCGCGTGAATGAGCTCCTCCTCGCTCGGCGCCCGGCCGACGATGCCAATCCAGCCGAGTGAATCCATCTTTGCCGTCCACGGCTCGAATGTTTCCTGCGTCCGCGTAAGGTCGCCGCTCGGATTCAGAATGTAGAGCCCGTTGGCGCGATTGAAAAGCGGTCGGAAGGGAGCGCCAGGTGGCAAGGGTACCGCCGTCGCGGCTTTGTACAGGACAAGGCGATCGTCGAGGAACGGCGTCGAAGGGATACGCGTGATTGACTGGCCGCGGAGCGAAGGGATTGACTCCCACGGGATCGGTTGGCAGTGCCGGTCGAGGACGAGGTAGATGTTGCGCTCGGCGATGGCCGCCGTCGACTGCGTCGAATTGTAGTGCTCTTGGTCCTCGAGAATTGTTCGGACATCGACAACGAGCTGCAAGAAATTAGGCTCAGCGGCGTCGGATGCGATGAAGTCATGTGCAATATGACACCGGCTCACCTGGTCGACATCGACTTCGGCGAGGGCGACTGCTTGGCCGTGGACCTGGTAGAGATCGAGCACAAAGTAGACGAGATCTTCAAGCTCCTCGTCGCGGCTCGTCGAGCGCAGCGTCGCAAAGCAACCGAGTAGGTTGTCGTCGATCTTGACCTGCGGACCCGACCGGCGCGAAGCGGAGAGGGCGCGGGAGAAGAGGTCTTCGATCTTGGCCCGGAAGACGGCCAGAGCTCGGGGCCCGGCCTGCGACGGTCGATTGAAGATAGACTGGGGCGGCAAAGTTGCTGGGGCGTCAGCAGACAGGGTGGTAGCTGAATTGTAGGTGCAACGACTCACGCGGAAAGCACCGAGCCAACAGAACTCAACGTTGTTGAGCAGCTCCTCCATTCGTTTGTCTAGCGAACGGCGCTCGGCCCACCAGTCAAGCTTACCCTGCTTGCTGTCAACATCCTTGGCGTTGCGAGCCGTGTCATTGCTCTTGGCGATGATCTCAGCAAGCTCCTCTTTCGCATCGATGAAGGAGAAATGCTCGTCCTCGCCCTCGCGCCGACCCTGCCGGTCGAGTGGGAGGCTGAACACGATTGGCTCCTCATCGGACGAGCGGCGCGAGATGAAGAGTGTGGTAAGGTCGTCCGAGACGTTGATTGTGATAACGCAACAGTCGGCCGGCAGCTCAGAGATCGGCTGTTGATCAAGTGACGTCGCGTCGTGTCGTGCCGCGATACGACCCCAAGCAGTTCCGCCGGCCGGCCGATCGACATCGTGGGCGACGTCTTGAATAGTCAAGGATGGAGGGGCGTCTTTATGCGGGCCATGCGGCAGCGGCCACGATAAGTCGTCGAGCCGTCGCGGCGTCTTGTTGAGGATAGCCTCGAGGAGTTCGCGGCGGACCGTCACGGCTGAGCTGTGGTCTACAGGCGATGAAAGACGCTATCAGTCAGCACGGAATGGTTGACCTCACCGCGGGTGAAGCAAATCGACGAACCAAGGCACCAAGCCGTTTTGACCGCCAGCGGACCAGAGTCCGAGCCCATTGACGCCTGGAGAGCGCGCAGGGTGCTGAGCGAGAGGCATGCCTCGCGAACCTGCTGGACGTAGCCGGAGGCGCGGCTGTGTTCAAGCGCCTTGCAGAAGGCCTCCTCTGCGCGGGCGAGGGTCAAGTTCGCATCTTTGCGCGCTTTGCTCGGCCGAACGGAGGCGCCGACGAGAAAGCCCATTGGGATCGAAATGCCTTCGGGTTCATGTGCAGGGTTTGTCATCAGCAATGAACGAGATCTCGAGGTTAAGCTCGCAAACTCACTAGACTCAGTAAGGGAGCTCATCGTCAAATCTGCCTTAAAGTCATCGAGTGCCCTGAGCAGGATCTGACGCGCGTCATGGCTCAAGTCTTCCGACTAGGATAGCATAGCGGAGAACAGGAGTCAGCATTCTCGCGCTCGAGGATCGCTCAAGATTTGACTAACTAACGAGAGTGGCCGGAGTCGAAGCGCACGATTGCGGAGGGCCAGACAGACGCTTGCCGGTTCCGTTTTGCGCGTTGAGCCCGAGGAGGACCAGAGCTGTAAGTGATGCCACTTGGTCAGACAGGTTTTACGCAAAGACGGCACGTTGATGATGCGGACGTACCTTTCTGTCTCAGCAAGGTGGCTAGCAAAGGCAGGTAGACTGGCTCGAGCGGCAAGCCATCAGCCGATATCGGGTAACTGAATGCGAGTGTGTCAGTCAGCAAAGGGTCACGGTCTGGAGAGTGGGTGCTGCGTGCGCACAGCGTATCCAACTGCTCGAAGGCAGCCTCGGCCTGCATGAGGAACCCAAGTGCAGTGTCGTACGACTTTTGAGCATCGCCGGGCTCGTCGCAAAGCTCGAGAATACATCCCTCGGTGCCTAACAGATCAGCAAGGACAGCGCGCTGATCCTGAGGTGTGCTTTCTATTGTCAGTCGCGGATGCAATATCATTCAGCGTCCGAGAGAAAAGGATCGCACCTGCTGCAAGAGGGCGCGGCTCTCCTCCACGAGCGTCGCCGCCTCGTCCGCTCTGCCAGTCTGGAAGGCTAGCAAAGCCCTTCGGCTGAGGGCGCGGCCGGCCATTACTGGCGAGCCCCCGTTGAAGGCCAAATCGTAGAGCTGCTGTAAGTGCAGGTCGGCTTCGCGGGGCGATCCACGTTGGACGAAGGTCGTTGCCAGTGTGAGCAGACAATGAAGGAGACCCTAAATTGATGAATATGGGGGGTCGGTTCTTTGATTCTTTAAGCGATGTCACGGCTGGTCGAAGCGCACCTCAGATGCTCTTGCGCCGACCGCATTAAGCCGTCGCTCGATCGAAAGGGGCTCCTTTTTCTTTGCCTCAATTGAGTCCTTCGAGGGTTGCTCCGCGGCAGGCACCGTCGCAGTCAATGACTCGACCTGGAATGGATTCTCGAGTGACGGCGAGTCGGCCGGGTTCGCGATTGGCTTTGACGTTAGCCGGGCGACGTTTTTGACGGCACTGTTCCAGAGCCGATGTGCTTGTGAGAGGGACGTCGTTGCCAGCGCCAAGTTGCCCTAGAATTAGGAGGCACGATGAGTTAGAGACGTCGATCGTACTTGTCGCCTGGCTCGGTATTGGGGTTTGAGAACGAACCTCAAGCAGGTAAATAGCAGCAGCAGCCTCGTTCGCTAACGCCGTCCGCTCAATTCTAGCCGTTTTCTCCCGGAGACGCGCACTGCCAACAAGTTTCGAGTCGTACTGGATGTCCTTGGAAGCGCTCAGCGCAGCCTGGTACGCAGCAATACTACACGCGGAAGAGTAGAGGCGGCTGGTCAGCGAATCGCTCGCAAGCACATACTCGTGGAGCAGGCTGACCTCGCTTCCTTCTCTCCTTCATACGCTAAAAACATACTGCGCCGAAGCAGGAAGACGGCCTTGGCGCTCGCCGTCACGCTGTAGCCCTCAAACGGCTGTTCGGTAAATGGCAGCGCGGCGGCGAACACGAGTGAAGCACGCGAGACCTTGCTCAGGCGAGCATACTCAGTGCCAAGGACACCACACGCCGCCAGGTGGACTGTACAGGAGGAGCTCGGTCAGAGTCTTGATTCCGCTTTGATGGGTGGAGCTTGAAGGAAACATACTGTCGATGTACTGCGGCTGTGTCATGGTTAGGCTGCGGACGAGTTTTAGAACCTGTATTTTCCCGCTCGACTCGCCAAGGAGGCCGAGCGTGTGCGCCGCCGTGTCTGTGACGTTGCGACATGCGATGAGACAGCGATCAGCACTGATCCGAGCTCCGTCATGGCGAGACGCAACGGACGAACCGAGCAAGTCCAAGATGCCATCCAGGTTCTCGATGACGGCAGCAGGGGCAGGGATCTCGACTTCAGCGACAGCGACCTTACGTCGTATAGACTCTGTGTTTGAGAGGGGCAGGATGATCAGTTGTACGCAGGTAGCTTTCTGGGCTGACGCCATTGTCATACATTCGGGACGCACTGCTCGGCGCTTTGGGAGGCGATCTGATCGCGACCGCTCCTCTGGCGATGCGCTTGCGAGTAGTGCCGGGTGGTGCGGCGGTCGGCTGCCTCGTGCTATCCCGGAGCGCCGGCTTGCGCACCGGTGTCCTAACCTTTTCTGACTCGGCAACAGCTTCAATGCCAGGAGCGACGATGCGGAGGTAACGCACCCCTTCCATCGCGTATTTGAGGACTGAACCACGATCGGATGACACCGCGTGTGCAAGAAGGGCGAGCCAGAAATTGGCCGAACTCAGAATGAGTGGCACGGCCCGAGCCAGAATGCCATCGTCGCCGAGGTCCTGCGCAGGAAGAGAAGCATGATCAGCATCGAGATTAGCAAGCGCATCTCATAGCGGGCAACACGAATCATTGGGCGATACGTCGGACTGACTTGGGCTGTCGCGCATGCCTTTACCTGGCCTTCAAGGGTCTCTGGAAGAATAGTCTCGCCCCAGGCGCATGTGGCCAGACACCGGATCCTGTCCGTGACGATCCTTTGAGAGCAGCTTGGTCTGCGTCAGCATTTCTCGTTCTATGACAGCCGCCCCCGGACGAGGTCAAGCGTACCGCAGTCGGCGAATCGGAAATGTCTTCAGGGCGTAGAGTTCTTCAGCATCGGCAAGCAGTGCCATGACGAGCGGTGCGACCCCGGCTTTGCCGAGTGCTCCGCTGACGACCGAGATTTGGTACTCAAGTAGCGCTCCCACCGCACCGCTCGAACAGTCCGCGGCCGAGCTGGCAAGCAACGCTTGCACTGAGACTTCTGACGGCGGCAAACCGAGGTCGAAGTGGGCGACGATTGTGAGCCGGTTAACGAGAGAAAAGAGGAGAATGAGCGGGGGTGCCTGGAGGGCGACAATTGCAGCAGGAGACAGCGTGGTGGCGTGGTCGGCTAGAAGGGCAAAAGTCGACGTCGGGATTGACCGAATACCCGAGATGTATGCCTTATACGCCTCCTGCAGTGGAGACGTTGCGGAAGTGAGAGTCAGCTGGGATTCAACTGTTGTGTATCTGAAACGCGTGACAAGTGATGCCACCTTCTTATCGTCCTTCTTGAGCCAGACGGTCCCCAGGAGCTCCCAGCGCTTGCCGAGCTCATTGGCGAGCGCGGTCCACGGGGCCGCTACATCCGGCGCATCGGCGGCCTCGGATGGCGTTCGAGTTTGCCAGTCACGCAATGCCTCCTGCGCAACAACGCAACCGACCTGGAGGAGTGCGAGACCGTCGACGGCCCGACCCTCCTTATAAATCTTGCCGCCGAAGTGGTAGGCCGTGCCACTTAAGAAGCGCCTTAGCTTGGCACGATCTTCGCAATCAAGAGAACCCGAAGGAAGCAAGGCGAGGGCTCGATTGATGAGCACGAGACTGGCTGCGTGCGTTGGCGGCCGGCTTGGATCAAAGGTCGTCCGGGCGAGCAGAAGAAGTGAGTCGGCTGACGAGTAGATAAGGTCACACAAGGTGCGTTTCATCGTCTCCGTTGTCTGCAAGGTCGGCTGGCGTTAGCGATTTTTAGTAGCCTTCTGTTCAATTGATGGGGATGAACCTCGGTTGCTTGTCGCACAATGTCCTCCACGAAAAGGACGAAGCCGTCGAGGACACCTGATGCCTCCTTACAAAGGGCGTCCTCCGCCTCCGAAGCGGCCTCGAGTAATTTGGCGCACGCTTTGCGCAACCGTTCCAGGCCACGCCCGACGGCTCCCATATCTGCTGCAGGGCAGGCGCCGATGAGCCGAGCGATGACGGCCCGCACCTGGCGCATGTCGGGGACGGCGTCGTCTACGGGTGCAACAGCTGGTCAGCCACGAGGATCTGAGAGGAAGGTGGAGGGAGAGGGGGCGCACATTCTTCTGACGGCGTCTTGATCTGTGCCTCGAGCTTGAGAGAGACCTGGGCAAGGACCGCCAAGACCTGCGGAATGCTGATCTGGTCCTTGCGTTTGGGCTGTCGCTTCGGTGCTGTTTCTGAGCTGTCCTGGAGTTTGAGCGACTGAAACTCGCTAGCCAGGACATCCGGCTCGGCAGATGCATTGAGGCCGTTGGAATCGAGGAGCGCAATGATCGTTCGAAGTGTGTCGGTCTCGCCTGCCTTGCTGGCTACCAAGCGCCAAATATGGATGACTTCTTCCCACTCCTTCCCTTGGCGCCAGTCATTTTCCTTGTAGGCCGACCAGGCGACGCGCTTAGCCACCTCGGCACTGACGAGCGCGGACTCGTCTGGTCCGGGCCCGCACTTGCTAAGAAACGACTTGACAAACCGCGCGAGCTGGTCCCAATAGACGATCGGCTTGAGCGCAGGCACGAGCTGGAGGACGTCAAGCGCGGTCGAACGCGAGCTGAAGATCGACAGCGCCGTCGATGACGGTGCGGCTGGCGGTGACGACAGCGATCGGACGAGGGGCATTAGCAGTGCTGGCAGCAGCGCCGGCGAGATGGCCGGGGCCAAGAGGTACACCGAGGAGAGCAACGCAGGGGCGGCTGGATGCAGCGGCACGAGTGAGAGAAGGGTGGTCGAGAAGGACAGTAGGAGATTGGCCGTCGCCGCTGGCAACGCCGCAGGCTCGAGCGGTTCCGGTAACGGCGCCGGCAGGGGCGGCGCGGCTGACCCGGCGGCTTTGGCGGAGGACGACGCAGAAGACATCGCTGGGGGGACTCGTCTACGTCCCGGCGTCCGCAGCACGGATGATGCAGCTGATCCAACAGTAGTGATCGTGTTGGTCCGGGCTGGCGGAGGAGATGAAGAGGACGCGTACAGGTCGAGAATTACTGGCCGGCTCTCCCTAAGCAACGACAGGGCCGCTTCTTTCTGTAGGGAAGGAAAGCACAAGCGCCTATCATCAGCAACTGCTCAGGACAGCGATGCAGCCCCGCACAACAAGAAGACTTACCGCACCGACGAGTCCTAATCGACCTGCCAGACCCGTGCAGGCCTTCTCGACGCCGACGCGCTCGGCCTCCTTGACCAGCCCTTTCCGCAGTACGTCGAGCGCCAGGCCGGCTAGACTGACTAGCGTCACGATCTCCTCCTTGGGAGCAGCGGCCGTCGCTGGCGACGCGAGCAAACTGAGAAGTCCGTTGGTGAGCTGCATGCAGAGCCGGATGGTCTCCTGCTTAGGTTGAAGCGCAGGCGTCGGTGGCGGCGTCGGCAGGGCCGCCTCGGCCGTCCTTGTCCGCGACCGGTTCGAGGCTGCAGCAGCGATAGGAGGTGCGGTCGCCGGCGTCCGTGTTGACCTGACCGACTTGGCTGCCGGCGTCCTCAGCTCGTTGCCAGACGGTCCGGCCAGCGACGGCGGCCGGAGCAGCGCCTGAACTGACCTCAGCAAGCTCGGAGGGAGCTTCGCAAACGGCTCGCGCACGGCGAGTGCCGCTAGGATCTCGTCCGCGCCAAGCAGCGGATCAGCTGGGTCCGCGCTGGCTGCATGTGCCCTACGTGGCGGCATCGCGTGTCGGCGCGAGATCAGGAGAGCGGGCCTGACCGGGGAGGGCGGGGCGGAGAGGGACGCGGTGGTGCGTGTTGCTCTGCGAAGTCGGACGCGTCGAGTGGAGAGCCCGGCTGTCCCCGACGTCCGGACGCGTGGCTGCATGCCTAACTTTCTGTGTCCTCGTCATCCTTCGCCGACATCATTGGCGGTTGTCGAGCCACCGCCGTTGAACGCAACTCCGGTGCCCTTCAGCGCAGAGCTTAAGCCCGAGCTCCCCGGCGCATCGGCGCCCTCTGCCCCCGTTCCTGCCACTG
>MVAP01000228.1:0-10850 GCA_014825765.1 Cystofilobasidium macerans | reverse complement strand
CCACCGCGTACGTCACTATCCGCTCGGCGCGACTCTTGCCGGCGATCGCCCAACTGACGGCTGCCCCTTGATCCTCCCCCCTTCCGCGCTGCCTGCCACAGCTCTCGACGATCCAGAACGCCGATCAGATCTTCTTCTTCCGCGACGGCCGCGTCGCTGAGAGCGGCACCCACCAGGAGCTGCTCGCGCTCAACGGCGGCTACGCCGAGCTTGTCAGCTTACAAGTCGTGCGTTAGCAATCTTGTCCGAGTGGGCACATACGCCTGGCTGACACAAATGCACGCTGTTATCCAAAGCTCTCGCGCACAGACGCGCTGTGATCAGCCTTTCATCCCTTTTCCGTCATCCCCCTTCCACAGGGCTGCAGCTGCGCGACCCTATTGATTCGTTTCAAACTGACCCCTCATCATGTTGTACTGGACTGCGCGCCATCCGCTCGACTACTCATCACGACCTATATTCTTGCTTGCAATCTCTGTACGATCATTCTTCTTGACTCCTCCGCTGACAAGTGACCACAGTGACCGAAACATACATAATCAGGACGGGTCACCATGAGATATCCGACAGTCCATCAAGCGCCCGCCTCTTTGTGAATCTCTAGCGAGAACATCAGGACGGACGCCATGAGAGAACTTCGAGCTTGCTCTGCGACATTGCTATGCCCAGATCACGAGCAACGTGAGGGGTACCGCTGCCCGCCCGATCCTTCCTGGAAAGGAGCGGGTGGGAAGAGCGGCGGCGTTGCCCGGGTCTTCAGCGCTCGCACAAACTGCGCCCTATTTCAAGAACACAGTGAGACAAGCGTGGGTTGCATGAGTCGGGTGGGGGGCTGCGATGAGGCAAAGAGAAGAGAGTGGATCTGCTGGTTGCAGATGGTCAGCAACGATGACTAGCGAGTGTCAACGGGTGCAGTCAGCTTCAAGAGAGCGCGAGAATGGTTCGACTCGAGTGAGGTCCATAGATTTGACTCCGGACACCATCCTCGTCTGTGTATGACGAGCGATCCAAGCACGTCAGTCATGCCCGACATCTGGGTTGGGCGATTCCGAGATAGAACTCACGTAGCTCGACTTATTTGGCTGATGCGCCATCTCGACCCCCTACGCAATCTCAATCGAGAGCATTTTGATGTCGTCAAATGGTTTGTCGGTCTTGTCGACGCGCGTCTCCTCAATCGAGTGAATGACGTCAAGTCCACCAGTTGCGCGACCGAAGACGGTGTGCTTGTCGTCGAGCCAGGGCGTCGGCACAGTCGTAATGAAAAACTGACTGCCGTTGGTTTTAGGGCCAGCATTCGCCATGCTAAGCGTGTAAGGACTGAAAAGATAGGAGAAGATGATGTCAGAAGATGCGGGCACATGAGGCAATGTCCTGACTTCGATCGTCAGCGCACCGGTCGTGTCGTAAGCTCGGGTCAAACTCGTCGTCGAACGGCTTGCCCCAGATGGAGTCGCCACCTGTGCCGTCGCCGAGCGGGTCGCCCGTTTGCAGCATCTGTCATTGCAGAAAAGGGTTCTGCAGTGAGTGAATCTGTGCAGGGGAGGGGAGGGGAGGGGGGGCAAGCGCAGGGCGAGGACGCACGAATTTCTTGATGATGCGATGGAAGATGATGCCATTGTAAAAGCCTTCGCGCGCCAGCGTGCAGAAATTTTCGACGGCCTTCGGCGCCTGGTCGGGAAAGAGCTTGAAGGACTATAGGCGACAAGAAACGAAGTCTCAGCACTAAAAAGGGAAGCGCATGTGACGGCGAATTGACGGACAATGTCACCCTTCGTCGTATGGATAACGGCAGTCTTGCCGAGGGCGGATGCGCCACCGGTCTTATCCGGCTGTGCGAGCGCGAGACTTTGTTCCTCACGAGTAGGCTTCTCGTTGAAGACGTCGCGGTCGCCTCCGCCTTTGGTATCCTCGGGCTGAAGCTGCGAGAAGAGGTAGAAGCGCGAGCGCTTGAAGGCCGTGCAGAAGAGGGTTGGGTCGCGAGTCTCGCGCTCTGCGAGTAGCGGGTTGGCCGAAGCAGCCATGGCCTGTGGTGACGTAGCAATAACACTTTCAGAGGATATCTCAACGAAGCCTGAGAGGTTGAGGTTGCGCAAGGGCGTACGATGGTCGATAGGGCCTTTTTCGATGGCGCGCCTTGGTAAAGCGCGAGGTTGAGCCATCGATGCGTCTCATCTTTGCCGAGAACCCGAGCGACGCGATTCGTCACCGTATTGACGACTAATTACAGCAGAGTCGTCGATGATCAGTACCGACACTCTTTCGTCAAAATTCCGTTTATAAGTGCAACAGACCTTTGATGCCCAGCATAGTCGGGTAGAGGAGAAAGCCGCCGCTCTCATCCCATTGACAGCTACCGAGGCCGACACCCGCCTTCTCGAGCTCCTTCTCGGTTGCGAGTCGGCGGCCAAACTCCATGTCGTCGAGTTTGTAGCTCGCCGTTCCAGCCTGCTGCATCTCCTGGATCGCCTGGAGCGACTCGTCGTATTGGCGCGTCTTCTTACCGGAGAGGAACGAGAAGATGCGCACGTGCCGGTCGAGTGAGAGCGTTGCGAACGACGTGAACGACGGGTTGAACGTCAAACTCGACGGGATCGTCCGCGCCTAGACGATCAAAGTATGCCGTCGGTCAGCCTGAGCCGCCCCGGCGCAAACTCTTCGCGAACACACCTTCTTGAACTCATACAGGTCCGTCTCCGACTTGAATCTCCAGCGCCCCTCGACGCCGCCGTTCTCGCTCCGCTCGACCTCCGTCTCGCGCTCTTCCTCAACGTTCCAGTACTCGACAAAGCCACCCTCGTCGCAGCTAACGACTGTGTTGAAGCGGTCGTTGAAGGCAAGCAGATGAACGGGCGCTCGGTGGAGCGTCTTGAGCGAGAAGAGGGGCGTCGAGCCCGCCCGGCCGTCAAAAATGTGGATTGCGGGCGAGTTGGCGTCTGACACGGCAAGCAGTGTCTGGGCCTGGCCAGACTGGTGGACCCAAGCGCAAGTTTTTGGTACAAAGTCAAGCTTGAGGATGTTGATCATGTCTGCGACGAGTGGCAAACAGGGCGACAAACGTCAGTGCACACAGCACTATGCATGAGGTTGGACCTCGAGAAATCAGACGGACCGAAATTGACAACGTCAAAAACCTTCGCGCCATCTTCGCCGACGCTCGCATACACCGCTCCGTCGGCGCTGGCGCTGACCGCCGTCACCGCCTTGAGATGCGCGCGATAGTGCTTGACAAATTCAATCCCCTCAGCTTGCTTCTTCCACAGCTTCAAGTGACCATCTAGCGAGGTTGTCAAAACAAAGTCGGTCCTGCGCAAGTGGGCGTCGGGGCATGGATCAGCATGTCGTACCTAAGTCGAGAGCCGCCCTGAGCGGCAGTGGGCTCTGCCAGCACCCAAAGCAGCTAAAGATCTGCACAGCGGCGAGAGAAGTGGAAGGCTATGTGCGCACTTGGTGACCGTGATTGTGTTGACGACATCGCGGTGCATGAACGACTTGTAATACCGGTCGGCAGACGGGATGTGGTCAAGGAATAGCTGCTCGTGAGCGAGTACTGTAGACAAACGATGATCATATTCTCTGGGCCGGTCAGCTCAAGCGTTTCCGTATTTGGAGGCAAAAGCCAACTCGCAGCAGGGGGTTCTGCTGAGGCGTTGGAGCCGTCGTTCGGCCGAGAGGGACGGCCGATAGGCGAAAGAAGCTTGACACGCACCCTTGCGCTTCTTCCGGCTCTTGCCCCCGCCAGCCGTCGGCGGCATTGGTCCGTCCTCGTCGCTTACATCGCCTCCTGTTGCTGGCAGGACCGGCCCTGTAAAGATCCAGCAGGTTTGTCAGTCACCGGCAGCGAGGAGCCAATAGCTGCTAGGCTGCTGCCGTGGCACGTTGGAGCTGCTTCTCACGACTGGCGGCGCGCCGGCGTGCATTGCTATCCCGAAACAAGACGCACCGATGTCGTCGCCGCTGTCGCTCTCGTCGACGGCGTCGGCGTCGGCAGCCCGCTTGGAGCTTGCCGTTGACGGAGGAGGGGACGCCATAAGATACGAAGGCGGAGAGTTGAGGGTGCTGTCGGTCGTGGTTCCGGGCTTGTACCATCGCCGCGGTCGTGAGTCGAGCAGCCGCTTGCAGCAACTGCTCGCCGCTTGCGCCAGCTTCGGCAGTCGGCCCTGCCGAGGGCCGGCATCACATCGATTCACACAACCATCTCCCTCCTCGCGTCAGGACCTGACGGCTCTGACAAGCTACCAGATGGATTCAGTTCGCGAACTCGCTGAAGCAGCCGACCCGTCGGCGGCTGAGGCTATTGCAGCGCTTGAGCGTCTCGCCGCCCTTGGCCGTCATCCGCCGCCTGCGCCAAGCGAGATCGACCACGAGCTACAGAAGACGAAGCCGTCGGCAGCCGTCCTCGTCCCGCTCTTCATCGGACGCAGCAACACGCTCTATGTCTTACTTTCCAGGTGCGTCCCCCTTGCGCCGCCGCTTCTAGCCGAGAGTAAGACGCCCCATTGGCTTCTCGGTTCAGACCAACCCCTTTCAGCCGTCAGGCGCAGCACCCCGCCGCTTGCTGACCGGCCGACTTTCGGCCGCTCATCAGGAGGAGCAATAATCTTCGCGGATACCCTGGAGACACGGCGCTCCCAGGAGGCAAGGTCGAGCTCGCCGATTTGACCTTTGAGGATACGGCTGTGCGTCGTCTAGTGCTCGGCAGCGGCTTGCATGGCGCTTTTGCAGAAGTCACGCGGTCATGCTGATTATGGCAAACTCTCGTGATATCTTGATCGAGCAGAGGCGGGAGGCGTATGAAGAGATCGGTCTCGTTCGAGACTCGAGCAAAGTCGTCTTCCTCGCCCAGGGGCCAAATGAGCTCTCGCGTGAGGGCATGGTTGTGACGCCGTTTGTTTCGCCCACTCGCTTATAGTTAGAATGCTCAACGCTGAAGTGTCATCGTCTTCCCGCACCGGTCAGGATAATCGTCTGGGTGAAGGATACAACGCTCATTGTTCGTTGGTAAGCTTCATTTCACGGCTAGCCTCTACTGACCCTAGCGACTACTGCCCTCAAGCCCGAGCTCAATCCAGACGAGGTTGCCGAGATTTTCGCTCTTCTTCTCGCCAACTTCCTCGCCTCTGTCTCGCCCTATCCAGCTGCGCCGGCGTCGCCGGCGATTGACGCCAGTCCTGGTAGCCAAATTGGGAAGCCGCCAATGCCATACTACAGCTTCTTCGACGCCGAGTTTGTTGACCGTCGATACCGCCGACACCAGTACGTTTCGCCTCTACCACAATCAATAAGGGTACTGACAGCTCGTGCAAATCACCTCGAATGTCCATCCTCAGGTTCTTGACAAATCGCGAGGCGTCAGGCATCCAGCCCGTTCGAGGGCTCACGGCGTGCGTCCAACTTGACCCGATCCGTCTTGCGGCAACAAATCCCGTGCATGTTCGCTGACTCACTGCCCACTCCTTGCCCGCTACTTTGTTGGTCGCACTCTGCTAGTGCAATCCTCATCAACACCGCGACGGATGCGTTTGGCCGGCCGCCAGACTTCAAGCGGTACGCTGATCCGAGGCCGCCTGGCACGGGGTCAAAGCCAGCAGACGCTCCTGTCGCTTTGAGGCAAGCAAAGCTGTAACCCCATCGTATGGTGAGGTCTAATGGGAATTCGATGATCTTGATCCGATAATGACCACAACAGTGGAAGAGGGCAGTTCAAGATTGGCCGTGTATACCGCGGTCAACGTGAAAGGCAGCTATGATCAGTGGAGAAGGGCATTTGTCTGATTTGGCTTCAAATCAGTCGCGTGTAAAGACTCTCGGCGGGTGCGCGCGATCACGGTGCATCTGAGGTCACCGCGAATGACTTGCCGCACACCGCGGCTGTCGGATATCGCGCAGAGAAAGCCATCGCGCATCCCGTCCCGATCCTCCGGACCCCTGCCTCCCGGGCTGTGCCCAGTCTGAACCATCGTTCAAGAGTCATGGGGCATCACCAGAACCGCGCGCATTAGACGTAGCCGGCCTTGTTGGCGACGTCAAGAGCGTCGAACTCAGGCGAGAGGCGGGCGTAAGCCTTCTTGCGGCCGTCAGGCCGGATGAGCGTGTTGATCTTGACAGTGTCAACCTCGTAAAGCTTCTTGATCGCGTCCTTGATCTGGCGCTTGTTCGACTTGACATCGACAATGAAGACGAGGGTGTTGTGCTCCTCAATCTTCTGCTCGAGAAAGACGCAGCCCGTTACGACATGGTCAGCGTTTGTACGTTTCCAATGGCATCGGGTTTACAGCACGCACCTTCATGGCCGACTCAGTGGCAAGGGGGTGGACGATCGTGCGGAACTCATCCATGCGGGGAGCATGGGGGATCGACTTCCGGGGGTACTTGGGCTTGCGCGCAAGACGGAGGGTCTTGGGGCGGTGGAAGGAGACCGAGGTACGGGTCTTCTTGTGTCCGTGCGAGTTGGTGCCCTTGAGGGCAGCCTTCTTCGCGGCCTTAGCCTTGGCGTCGACAGGCGAGGCTGTAGGGAGCGAGATGATGATGCGTCAGCCCGGCCGTCCTTGGTCGGACAGAGTCGCAGCAGCAGCACGACGCCGGCAGCAGACGCAGCAGCCGGCACGATCTCCCCTGCCTTCCCATCAGCCCAGCATGATGCTCGACAAGGGCATCACGCCGTGAAACTCCGCGCATGCTCTGTCTTTTGAGCAGCAAGGGCTAGAAAAAAGGTTGCCCGCAGCTTCGGGCTGGAACCACCCTGCCATCCGACCCCAAACGCGGTGGACAGAGCTCGGCCTGTAGCGCTCGAGGCTCGCCCACACCCGACGCTCCTGACTCCCGTCCTGGAGGCTCCAGCCCTCCTCTGACGTGCCCTGGATGCCTCGACCGAGCCGCGACCGGTGATGATGCCTGCGTGCCTGCTCCGGTCAAGAATCCCGGACCAGCTCCTGGAGTGCTGCCGTCCTGTTGCAGCTGCTGCTTTCTAGGGAGCAATGAAGGCTCACCCTTCTTGCCGGCAGCAGTCTTGGTAGTAGCGGACATGGCTGGTAGATTGGAAAGACGAGGGGAGGGTTTGAGAGAAGGGTCCGGTCCAGAGAGTCGGTCGAGCGAACGGGCGCGGGGTCGAAACAAGCACGCGGCGGGGAGTCGGGCAGAAGCACAGGGCAGCAAGGTCAGCCGTCCACGCCCCTCGTCAAGTGTGGTATCAATCGAAACAGCACGACGGCGTGGCGGACGTGCTGATGCCAGCACCGTGTGCAGCTTGACCCAACGCACCTGACTTCTTGAGGATGGACTGAGAAGGACGACAGGCTACGAGTCTTGCTGTCGGGGCCGCGGCGGAGGCCGTCGCTGCGCCGGCGCGCGGCTCAACAATGGGATAAAGCCCCACTGTCTGGGCCAGCCCTCCACCCGCATCTTTTGACTTGGGTTGAGTCCGACCCTCATCAAAAAACTCTCTTCGTAAGGAGCATTGATTTTCCACGGGATAGGGCGGCTGTGGCAGATGGAACATGGGAGAGCTCTTGCAAGAGCTAGATATCGTGAAGGTGCAATATAGATGGTCCCCAGGTGCGCTGGTCACTCGACGTGAAGTTGTCATACTCGCTTTCCCGCCGGTCGATTGTCGATATGCGCTGTGATTGTCATCTTGGATCGGTTCGGTACAGATCTACAGCATGGCTGATGGTGTGGGGTCGGAGTTGATAGTGTAGGGAGGCATGCGTGCAGCGTCAAAAAATCAAAAGAAAAAATGGTTGATGAGAAAGCAGAGGAACCGAAAGACGGGTGGAGACCGCATGAAGGGGAGCGGGACGGTCGAGGAGAAGGGAGCGCGCCGGTGGAAGGCGGAGAGTCGAGCAGAATGCAAGCGAGGGTCTGGCGATGGCACCCGTCCAAGCAAAGAGAGATGGATCGAGTGTCAAGGTGACGGCGAAGCGACCAGAGAAGATATGAACAAGGGGGCAAGGGCCGCTTAAGCCTTGCTCTTCTTCTCCTTCTTGTCCTTCTTGTCCTTCTTGTCCTTCTTCTCCTTCTTGACAGGCGAGTCCTCGCCCTCCACCGGAGCCTGGAGAAGCAAGTGGACAAAGGTCAAAAAATGGACAATGACCGGCTATTCTATTAGACAACGTACCTCCGCCTTCGACTTCTTCTTCTTGGGCTTCTCCTCCTCGGCGGCTGCAGGCGCAGCGTCGACGTCCATGGACTCGGCAACCTCCGACTGTAGATGGAGGGTAGGTCAATCTCGCATGCTGAACAATGCGCGAGGCAGCGCAGCAGACGCACCTTGCGCTTCTTCTTCTTATCCTTCTTCTCGGCCTTGACGACCGTCTCGATAGTGTCGCCGACAAGCGCCTTGACCTCGGCCAAAACGGGAAGCTCGCCCTCCACACCCTTCTTGCTCTTCTTCTCCTTTGACCGCTTCTTCTCATCGGCCTCGATCTGCGCAACAGCCTCCGAAGCCTCAGCCTCGGTCATCTCGGCGTCCTCGTTTTCATCGTCGTCGGCGTCCATTGCAATGGCCTCAAGCGCCTTCTTGATGGCGTCCGAGTTCTTCGAGACGGCGGTGCCCGACTCATAGAAGGCAAGACGCTCCTCGACCTGGGCGCGGAGGGCCTCTCCAAACTTGTTGGTGGGGACGTCTGTAAGTGCGCAATCAAAAGCAGTCGGTCAGCGACCAGGTCGTGAGCGCATGAGCGGGCAGCGTGAGCTCATCGGGACCAAATCCCGCCAACCCGCCACGCGCGATGAGCGTCAGCTGCAGTCAGAAGGCACGCACCAGAGAAGCAGTCGATACGAGCAGCGATTGAGCACTTGTTGGCGAGGAAACGCGAGATGCGTCCCTTGTGCTTGGCGCCGGCGCGGCCAATGAAGGTCGAGTGGTAGAGGAGACCGTACTGAGAGCGGCCAGAGGAGCGCCGTCAGTATTGCTGAGCGGAGCAGCAAAGCATGACACGAGAGGACGTACTTTGGGCGTGTTGCCCTTCGTCTTGAGCGCGCGGAAGAGGGCTTTCTCGGCGCCAAGAATCTGGACCGTCGAGGCGGGGTACTTGGCGAGGTTGGTGAGCGATCCGGCGTGCGAGATGAGCCGGGCGCCGATTGTCTCGCCAAGAAGAGCCGACAGGTTGGGGGCAACGAGGTGCATCTTTTCAATCAGGTAGGCCTTAAGCGCCTTGCGGTACGTCGACAGGTTGACGACGCGGTCGGCAAAGTTCGAAATATTGATGAGGTCGATTGGCGAGATGTCCGAGCCCATCGAGGCGCGCGCACCGTCAAGGACGTTACGGGCCCGCGTCTCGTCGTCGTCCAGAATCTCCTGGATGTCCTCGAGGTCATCCTCGGACAGCCGCGACTTGTCGCCGATGAGCTTAGCAAGCTGCGCGTACTGGTGGTTGTCGGGGCAGATCTTAACGAGCTCGGGGAAGTGCCAACCGTACCACTCGCGGACGCGCATGGCAAACGTGTTGACGTCCTTGTCAAGCTGGTCCGAGAGCGCGATGGCCTGGATGATCATGTTGTCCGACCGGTTGACGTTGAACTAGCGGCAGCGCAAGCGCCCGAGCGTCAGCCGCAGAGTCACAAAGGCAAGGGAAAGTACGCCGATGCGCAGCCCCCCCCCCCCCCGGGTGCCTCAACGATTCGACGAAACGAAAGCCACTGACCTTTACCTTCGCACGTGAGTACGAGTGACCGAGACCAAGCTGGGACTTCATGACGTCGCCCGCCTCCATGCCCTTGAGCATCTTCTCGGCGTGCAGTCGCACGCCACGGATGAGCTCAAGCGCGCTGACGCCGGCGTCGCAGTCGATGCCGAGCTCGGCCTTGATTGAACCACCCAGGTTCTTCTCCTCGACACCGAGCAGGACGTTGGTCGCCGCAGAGGACGAAGCGGCCTTGCTCGACGACTTCGAGAGGTTGAGCTCGAGCAACGAGGCAAGGTGCGGGTTCAGGACACCTGAGGTGTGCGAGAACAAGGTGATCGCAGCGTCAGCGAGCTGGAGTTTGCAACGCTCAGAAGGGACCTAGCTCTGGCGACCGCTCGCCAGAGCACGGAAGCTTTCGTGTCGGTGCCTCAGACAACTAGGTCGACCGTGACCTGTCCCGCGAGCCCAACGCAAGCGTCCGTTTGACCGCTCGAGCCAGACGGCGTACAAGCTCTTCCGCGCGGCAGCAGGCGTCCGTGGGCTCCCGACTCTTCCTAAACCAATACATTCAGGCTTCAGAACGCACCCTCCGAGACGTCGTTGGCGTTCTCAAGTGCATGCGCGGCGCTCTGGAACGGTGCAAACGACTTGAGCTGGACCATCTGGCCGAACTTGTGCAGGTCGGCGACCGAGTCCTGGAATTGCTTGGTCGTGTTGGCGACTTCGTCGTGGAGCGACACCTGGAAGAGCGCGTACCCGGAGGCCGACTCATACAGGATGTGGGAGAGCGCTGGCATGAGGGGCGAGCTTGGGACGAGGAAAGGGGAGTGCTGGTCCTGGTAGGGGAGTAGGCTGGCTGGCTCTCTCTCTCCGAAACGGCCGCGCGGGCGGGCCCGCCCACGCAGGGCGGCCAGCGCCCGAAATTCTTTGGCGCGAAGGGCGAAGAGTTTCAACCACCGCGAACCGGGCCCGACCGGCGTGGGTCCGCGCGCGCTACGACTTATGGCCGGGTGCACATGCCCTGCCGGCCCGTCAGACCGCCTCACAACAACGCGTCCATCAGACGTTAGACTTGAGGTTATATGGCGTCGCGCGAGAGAGTTTGAGGACGACATGCAGACGACTCAAGTCTCCGGCCAATTATGTCTCGCTTTGCTAAATATAATCCTGGCCTGGAAGGGGGGTGGGGGGGGGACATGAGAGGATGATGCTGCCCTGCTATGT